>JAPTHN010000077.1:1449495-1720900 GCA_026936325.1 Platynereis dumerilii
TTTAAGGTAATTACCCAAAAAGGGGGGTAAATATTGATAACTTTTGATTGACTTCGACGATTTTCTTCAAATTTTGCGCAGGTTTAGTATCTTGACATTGGGACGTAATGCAAGTATGATTTTGATGTCATGGGGTAATTTTACCCCCATATTCAAGAGCGAAAGGGGGTGAATATGTATTTTGAGCAGTTCTTGTCTTTCCAATTGTACAATTGGCATCGGTTGGGACTTTACTTCACACCATCGATGTCTTTGGGTTAAATTTGCCGTTTTTAGGTAAAACCGAAAAAGGGGTAAATATTCATAACTTTTGACTTACTTGGACGATTTCCTTCAAATTTTGCACAAGTTTAGTATCTTGGCATTGGGACATAATGCAAGTACGATTTTGATGTCATGGGGTAATTTACCCCCCATATTCTGGATCGAAAGGGTAGCGATATATGTTGTTTTGAGCAGTTCTTATCTTTGCAATGGTATAACAGGCATCGGTTGGGACTTTACTTCACACCATTGATGTTTTTGGGTTAAAATTGCCGTTTGTAGGTAATTACCCAAAAAAAGGGGTAAATATTCATAACTTTGATTGACGTGGACGATTTTCTTCGAATTTTGCCACTGTTTAGTATCTTGACATGGGGACATAATGCAAGTACGATATGGATGTCATTGGGGTTATTTACCCCCACATTGGATCGAAAGGGGTGAATATGTGTGTTGAGCAGTTCTTATCTTTGCAATGGTATAACAGGCATCGGTTGGGACTTTACTTCACACCATTGATGTTTTTGGGTTAAAATTGCCGTTTTTAGGTAATTACCCCAAAAAGGGGTAAATATTCATAATTTTGATTGACTTGGACGATTTTCTTCAAATTTTGCACAGGTTTAGTATCTTGACATTGGGGACATAATGCAAGTACGATATGGATGTCATGGGGTTATTTACTCCCCATATTCTGGATCGAAAGGGGCGAATATGTGTTTTGAGCAGTTCTTATCTTTGCAATGGTTATAAACAGCATCGGTTGGGACTTTACTTCACACCATTGATGTTTTTGGGGTTTAAAATTGCCGTTTTTAGGTAATTACCCCAAAAAAAGGGGTAAATATCATAACTTTTTGATTGACTTGGACGATTTTCTTCAAATTTTGCACAGGTTTAGTATCTTGACATGCGGACATAATACAAGTACGATATGGATGTCATGGGGTTATTTACCCCCATATTCAGGATCGAAAGGGGCGAATATGTGTTTTGAGTGGTTCTTATCTTTGCAATGGTATAACAGGCATCGGTTGGGACTTTACTTCACCACCATTGATGTGTTTGTGTTAAAATTGCCGTTTTTTAGGTAATTACCACAAAAAGGGGAGATATTATAACTTTTGATTGACTTGGACGATTTCCTTCAAATTTTGCACAAGTTTAGTATCTTGACATGGGCACACATATGCAAGTATGATTTTGATGTCATGGGTTAATTTACCCCCATATTCAGGATCGAAATGGGGCGAATTTGTGTTTTGAGTGAGTGGTTCTTATATTTGCATTGGTTTTAACAGGCATCGGTTGGGACTTTACTTCACACCATTGATGTTTTTGGGTTTAAAATTACCGTTTGTAGGTAATCACCCCAAAAAGGGGTAAAATTCATAACTTTGATTGACTTGGACGATTTTCTTCAAATTTTGCACAGGTTTAGTATCTTGACATGGGGATACTTCAAGTTTGACTTTGATGTCAGGGGTAATTTACCCTCAAAATCAATGCCGAAAGGATGAACAAGTATTTTGAGCAGTTTTTGTGTTTTCAATGGTATATTCCGTTATGTGTTTCCATTGATTTTTCGTATGAATTGTTCAATCTTTTGCCTGCAAGCCCACGTATTCCATGTCGAATCATTTCCTACCTTTTCAAAGGTTGCCTGCAAGTTACCATTAGCTTCTACAACTCCACTAACTGGCCATGTTTAATAGTTGTTAACGTTAGATGTCTTTCTTAGTCTAAGTCCTGAAAGTTTAAATATAGGAAGCACTAGTCTACAATTTGTCCCGTTTACCTTACTATTTAATCATAGATGAAAGGTGATGTCATAATCTTAAAAAAAATTAGACTTCTAAATTCCAGGTAAAGTCTGGTGAATGCTCATTCCGATAAATTTATTGGGAATAATTGAAAAAAATTATTATTATTTGGCCACCTAAAATGGAGAAAGTTAATGAAAGTTGATGGATAGGTAGTCCTAAGTGAGAGGAGAAGTTGTGCAAAATTTTTTTTGACCTTGACCTATTTTTGGAGGTCAGAGGTCACCTCAAAGTCAAATTTTCCAAAATTTCAAAGTGGATTATCTCTTTTAATATCATTGTTAGAAAATTAGGACTTAGGAACCTTTATATAAACATGTGTTGCTACATTTTTAGCCTATATCATCTATTGTGATATGAGCGTAAAGGGGTATTTACCCCTTTTTGACAAAAACCAGTTGCCCATGTTTTTCAGAGAAAACTATAATGGCTAGAGGCTCAGTTTTTGCTGTAATTGATAGCCTGACTACTCATCCAGTGCAAGACACCTTTTATATTTTGATCAAAGAAGGGTTTTGAGTTATTGGACTTTCAAAAATGGGTGTTTTGTCCAAAAAAGTGAAAAAATTTTTTAACTTTGGTTTCAATGGAGGGAATTTCATGAAACTTGGTGTGTATATAGTATTCATGAATTACAGACACATTATAAAATAAAAATGACGTTTTGGGGTTATTACCCCCAAAGGGGTGATTGACTCTAACTTGTGATTAAAATGGGACGAATTTCTCCAAATTTTGCACAAGTCCAGTATATTGAAATGGGGACATAATGCAAGTATGATTTTGATGTCAAGGGGTAATTTTTTTTACCCCCTTATTCTGGATCGAAAGGGGTGAATATGTGTTTTGAGCAGTTATTGTGTATTGAATGATACAATAGGCATCGTTTGAGACTTTCCTTCGTGCTGTGGATGTTCCTGGATAAAAATTGTCGTTTTTAGGTAATTACCCAAAAAGGGGTAAAAAGTCATAACTTTTTGATTGACTTGGACGATTTTCTCCAAATTTTGCACAGGTTTAGTATCTTGACATTGGGACATAATGCAAGTACGATTTTGATGTCATGGGGTAATTTACCCCATATTCAAGATCGAAAGGGGTGAATATGTGTTTTGAGCAGTTCTTATCTTTGCAATGGTATTAATAGGCATCGGTTGGGACATTACTTCACAATACAGATGTCTTTAGGTGAAAATTGTCATTTTAAGGTAATTACCCCAAAAAGGGGGTAAATATTGATAACTTTTGATTGACTTCGACGATTTTCTTCAAATTTTGCGCAGGTTTAGTATCTTGAATTGGGACGTAATGCAAGTATGATTTTGATGTCATGGGTAATTTACCCCCATATTTCAAGAGCGAAAGGGGTGAATATGTATTTTGAGCAGTTCTTGTCTTTCCAATTGTACAATTGGCATCGGTTGGGACTTTATTTCACACCATTGATGTCTTTGGGTTAAAATTGCCATTTTTAGGTAAAAATCCCGAAAAAGGGGTAAATATTCATAACTTTTGACTTACTTGGACGATTTCCTTCAAATTTTGCACAAGTTTAGTATCTTGGCATTGGGAAATAATGCAAGTACGATTTTGATGTCATGGGGTAATTTACCCCAATATTCTGGATCGAAAGGGGCGAATATGTGTTTTGAGCAGTTCTTATCTTTGCAATGGTTATAACAGGCATCGGTTGGGACTTTACTTCACACCATTGATGTTTTTGGTTAAAATTGCCGTTTTTAGGTAATTACCCCAAAAAAGGGGTAAATATTCATAACTTTTGATTGACTTGGACGATTTTCTTCAAATTTTGCACAGGTTTAGTATCTTGACATTGGGACATAATGCAAGTACGATATGGATGTCATGGGGTTATTTAACCCCATATTCTGGATCGAAAGGGGCGAATATGTGTTTTGAGCAGTTCTTATCTTTGCAATGGTATAACAGGCATCGGTTGGGACTTTACTTCACCACCATTGATGTTTTTGGTGGTTAAAAATTGCCGTTTTTGGTAATTACCCACAAAAAAGGGGTAAATATTCAATAACTTTTGATTGACTTGGACGATTTTCTTCAAATTTTGCACAGGTTTAGTATCTTGACATGGGGACATAATGCAAGTACGATATGGATGTCATGGGGTTATTTACCCCCATATTCAGGATCGAAAGGAGCGCGAATATGTGTTTTGAGTGGTTCTTATCTTTGCAATGGTTATAACAGGCATCGGTTGGGACTTTACTTCACACATTGATGTTTTTGGGTTAAAATTGCCGTTTTTAGGTAATTACCCCAAAAAAGGGGTAAATATTCATAACTTTTGATTGACTTGGACGATTTTCTTCAAATTTTGCACAGGTTTAGTATCTTGACATTGGGATATAATGCAAGTACGATATGGATGTCATGGGGTTATTTACCCCCATATTCTGGATCGAAAGGGGCGAATATGTGTTTTGAGCAGTTCTTATCTTTGCAATGGTATAACAGGCATCGGTTGGGACTTTACTTCACACCATTGATGTTTTTGGGTTAAAATTGCCGTTTTTAGGTAATTACCCAAAAAAGGGGTAAATATTCATAACTTTTGATTGACTTGGACGATTTCCTTCAAATTTTGCACAAGTTTAGTATCTTGACATGGGCACATTATGCAAGTATGATTTTGATGTCATGGGTTAATTTACCCCCATATTCAGGATCGAAAGGGGCGAATATGTGTTTTGAGTGGTTCTTATATTTGCATTGGTTTTAACAGGCATCGGTTGGGACTTTACTTCACACCATTGATGTTTTTGGGTTAAAATTGCCGTTTGTAGGTAATCACCCCAAAAAGGGGGTAAATATTCATAACTTTTGATTGACTTGGACGATTTTCTTCAAATTTTGCACAGGTTTAGTATCTTGACATGGGGACATAATTCAAGTTTGACTTTGATGTCACGGGGTAATTTACCCTCAAAATCAATGCCGAAAGGGGGGATGAACAAGTATTTTGAGCAGTTTTTGTGTTTTCAATGGTATATTCCGTTATGTGTTTCCATTGATTTTTCGTATGAATTGTTCAATCTTTTGCCTGCAAGCCCACGTATTCCATGTCGATTCATTTCCTACCTTTTCAAAGGTTGCCTGCAAGTTACCATTAGCTTCTACAACTCCCACTAACTGGCCATGTTAATAGTTGTTAACGTTAGATGTCTTTCTTAGTCTAAGTCCTGAAAGTTTAAATATAGGAAGCACTAGTCTACAATTAGTCCCGTTTACCTTACTATTTAATCATAGATGAAAGGTGATGTCATAATCTTAAAAAAATTAGACTTCTAAATTCCAGGTAAAGTCTGGTGAATGCTCATTCCCGATAAATTTATTGGGAATAATTGAGAACTAGTTATTATTATTATTATTTGGCCACTTTTTGCCAGTTAGTTTTTGTGCTAGAGACTTGAAATTTTGTACATAGGTAGTCCTTGGTCAGTACTTTCATTTTTTGTGAAAATGGTTGACCTTGACCTTGAACTCAAGGTCACAGGTCATCTCAAAGTCAAATTTTCCAAAATTTCAAAGTGGATTATCTCTTTTAATATCATTGTTAGATTATTAGGACTTAGGAACCTTTATATAAACATGTGTTGCTACAATTTTGGCCTGTATCGTTTATTGGGAGATGAGGGTAAAGGGGTATTTACCCCCTTTTGACAAAAACCAGTTGCTCATGTTTTCAGAGAAAACTATAATGGCTAGAGGCTCAGTTTTTGCTGTAATTGATAGCCTGACTGCTCATCCATGGTAAGACATTTTTTATATTTTGATCAAACTTGGGGTTTCTGAGTTATTGGACTTTCAAAAATGGGTGTTTTGTCAAAAAGTGAAAACATTTTTTAACTTTGGTTTGAATGGAGGGAAATTAATGAAACTTGGTGTGTATATAGTATTCATGAATTACAGTCACATTATAAAATAAAAATAACGTTTTGGGGGTAATTACCCCAAAAGGGGTAATTGACTCTAACTTTTGATTAACATGGACGATTTTCTCCAAATTTTGCACAAGTCCAGTATATTGACATGGGGAGATAATGCAAGTATGATTTTGATGTCAAGGGGAAATTTACCCCCTTATTCTGGATCGAAAGGGGTGAATATGTGTTTTGAGCAGTTATTGTGTATTGAATGATACAATAGGCATCGTTTGAGACTTACCTTTGTGCTGTGGATGTTCCTGGATAAAAATTGTCGTTTTTAGGTAATTACCCAAAAAGGGGTAAAAAGTCATAACTTTTGATTGACTTGGACGATTTTCTCCAATTTTGCACATGTTTAGTATCTTGACATGTGGACATAATGCAAGTACGATTTTGATGTAATGGGGTAATTTACCCCCATATTCAAGATCGAAAGGGTGAATATGTATTTTGAGCAGTTCTTGTCTTTCCAATGGTACAATTGGCATCGGTTGGGACTTTACTTCACACCATTGATGTTTTTTGGTTAAAATTGCCATTTTTAGGTAATTACCCCCAAAAAGGGGTAAATATTCATATCTTTTGACTGACTTGGACGATTTCCTTCAAGTTTTGCACAAGTTTTAGTATCTTGACATGGGCACATAATGCAAGTATGATTTTGATGTCATGGGTTAATTTTACCCCCATATTCAGGATCGAAAGGGGCGAATATGTGTTTTGAGCAGTTCTTAGCTTTGCAATGATATAACAGGCATCGGTTGGGACTTTACTTCACACCATTGATGTTTTTGTGTTAAAATTGCCGTTTTTTAGGTAATTACCCCAAAAAAAGGGGTAAATATTCATAACTTTTGATTGACTTGGACGATTTTGTTCAAATTTTGCACAAGTTTAGTATCTTGACATGGGGGCATAATGCAAGTATGATTTTGATGTCAAGGGGTAATTTACCCCTTATTCTGGATCGAAGGGGTGAATATGTGTTTTGACCAGTTATTGTGTATTGAATGATACAATAGGCATCGTTTGAGACTTTCCTTCGTGCTGTGGATGTTCCTGGATAAAAATTGTCGTTTTTAGGTAATTACCCCAAAAAGGGGGGGTAAAAAGTCATAACTTTTGATTGACTTGGACGATTTTCTCCAAATTTTGCACATGTTTAGTATCTTGACATGTGGACATAATGCAAGTACGATTTTGATGTCATGGGGTAATTTACCCCCATATTCAAGATCGAAAGGGGTGAATATGTGTTTTGAGCAGTTCTTATCTTTGCAATGGTATAATAGGCATCGGTTGGGACTTTACTTCACAATACAGATGTCCTTAGGTGAAAATTGTCATTTTCAGGTAATTACCCCAAAAAGGGGTAAATATTCATAACTTTTGACTGGCTTGGACGATTTCCTTCAAATTTTGCACAAGTTTAGTATCTTGACATGGGCACATAATGCAAGTATGATTTTGATGTCATGGGTTAATTTACCCCCATATTCTGGATTGAAAGGGCGAATATGTGTTTTGAGCAGTTCTTATCTTTGCAATGGTATAATAGGCATCGGTTGGGACTTTACTTAACACCATTTTTGTTTTTGGGTTAAAATTGCCGTTTTTAGATAATTACCCCCAAAAAGAGGTAAATATTCATAACTTTGATTGACTTGGACGATTTTCTTCAAATTTTGCACAGGTTTAGTATCTTGACATGGGGACATAATGCAAGTACGATATGGATGTCATGGGGTTATTTACCCCCATATTCCAGATCGAAGGGGGTGAATATGTGTTTTGAGCAGTTCTTATCTTTGCAATGGTATAACAGGCATCGGTTGGGACTTTACTTCACACCATTGATGTTTTTGAGTTAAAATGGCCGTTTTTAGTTAATTTCCCCAAAAAAGGGTAAATATTCATAACTTTTGATTGACTTCGATGATTTTCTTCAAATTTGGCACAGGTTTAGTATCTTGACATGGGGACATAATTCAAGTTTGACTTTGATGTCACCGGGTAATTTACCCTGAAAATCAATGCCAAAAGGGATGAACAAGTATTTTGAGCAGTTTTTGTGTTTTCAATGGTATATTTGGTTATGTGTTTCCATTGATTTTTCGTATGAATTGTTCAATCTTTTGCCTGCAAGCCCACGTATTCCATGTCGATTTATATCCTACCTTTTCAAAGGTTGACTGCTAGTTAGCATTCACCAATACTTGGTGAATGGTATTGTTTTCGCTCTTATTAAACTTCACCTATTACATAGGTGAAGTTTCTTGTTTTCGTAAATATTTTTATTAAACTTCACCTATTACATAGGTGAAGTTTCTTGTTTTCGTATTTATTATTATTATTATTATTTATTTTTATTTTTCCGTACGAAAAATTTCTTCAAAAAAATTTCAAAAAAATCAGGTACATAGTGTTACATGACCTCATTACACTGACCCAGTTTCAGTGACCTTGAATTATTTTTCAAGGTCACAGGCCATTTCAAAATTTTTTTTTCATATATTTCTCAAGAGCATATCACAGGCAATTACGTGCGTATTTCATTTTCACTCAGGTTCTAAGTGTTACAAGTACATTACATAATCTGACCCAATTTCAAGAAAGTAGGTCAAGGTCAAGGTTGCACAGGTCTATATTTATTGCTGGAGATTGTCACGCATGATAGCAAAATCTGTAAGACACACGGTATCTTAATTGATGCAATGTGATGTCTGAATGTCTGGCCCAGGTGAAGAAGTTATTTTTGTGACGATGTCATGCTTTGTTATTGAGTTATGTAATTTTGAATAACAACCGCGTCATCCAAACCAGTGACCTTGGTAATTTCACCCTGAAATATCGATTTTAGGCCATTACAATGTATAGTGAAACCCCCCAAAGGTACCCCTAAAACCCCCATACCCACCTTCAAATTTGACCTTGACCTCATTTTTCAAGGTCATTTGGCTCTTCAAAGTGCAAAAAGTGCTTATTCTCAAAAATTCTGAAAATTATGTTTTTTTCATGATATCACCTTGATATATTAGTTCTAGACAGACAAAAATATGTGCATTTAGAATATGCAAACCAAATTCCTCTAACATTTTACCTTAATTTTCTACAAAATTCCAAATATTGCAAACCGGGGAATGTTAAAAATTGACAAATTATTGCGTTTTTGACATGGAAATATCGATTCGAGAGAGTTGCAATAATTAATTGATCCCCCCATTTTTCCATCCTGATTCTGAAAATTATATTGGTTTTGACCTAGAAACTTATTTTCAAGGTCAAATTCAAGGTCAAACATGATGAAAAATTTTACTTTTTTGACATTTGATTTTTTTACACAGGCAAGGAATCAAAATATTGTTACAAAAATGTCACACATACTTGCTACAATAGTCTAGAGGCATCGTATAAATTTTCAATGTCCTCGGCTTAACCTACGTTAGACCGTAAAGGTCACAAGGTCAAAAAATTAGGGGAAAATTTACGATATTTTTTCACATTTCTCAATTATAGCGTTATTTCAATCGGCTGTAGCTCCGGTCTTAATTAAGTTACAGAGAATCTGAAAACAGATTTGGAAAGGTCAAATTCTCTTCTAGTTTTCGTTTTCTGAAAATTTTGTTGTAGCTCTGACGGTTTAAAAGATCGCCGGACCCTGAAAATTTCATGTTTTTTGTCAAATTTTCACAATTTATCACCATTTTGACAAGGAAATAATCATTTTGTTTCAATGAAGCTATTTGAGCATACTTTCATCTTTCGTTCACATAATCCTGCCAAGTTATATATGTTTCCATTGAACCGTTAGGGTTCTAGAGTAATTTTAAGTGAAAAACAACATTTTTTCAGAAATTTCCGAAGTCCACATTTCTGAATTGTACCATAATTTCAATCGGCCTTATCTCCGGTCCTAATAAAGTTTCAGAGAATCTGAAAATAGATTTGGAAAGGCCAAATTCTTCTCTAGTTTCCATATATAGAACATTTTGTCGTAGCTCTGACGGTTTAAAAGATCGCGCCGGACCCTGAAAATTTCATGTTTTTTGTCAAATTTTCACAATTTATCAATTTTTTGACAGGGACGGAATCATCCTTTTGTGATGAACCTGTCTAGACATATTTCTAACTTCTATTTACATAATCCTGCCAAGTTATATATATCCTCATTGAACCGTATTGGTTCTAGAGTGATTTCCAGTTAAAACTGCATATTTTCAGGAATATCTTAAAGGCCATATTTTTGAGTTGTGCCATCATTTCAATCCGCTCTATATCCGGTCCTATTTAAGTTACAGAAAATCTGAAAACAGATTCGGAAAGCACGCTTTCACTTCTAGCTGGCATATTTGAAGATTTTGTCAGAGCTCTGACGGTTATAAAAAGATCGCCGGACCCTGAAAAATTCATGTTTTTTGTCAAATTTTCACAATTTATCATAGTTTTGACAAGGAAATAATCATTTTATTTCAATGAAGCTATCTGAGCGTATTGCCATCCTTCGTTTACATAAACTGGCAAGTTATATATGTTTCCATTGAACCGTTTTGGTTCTAGAGTAATTTTAAGTTAAAAAATACATTTTTTCAGTAATTTCTGAAGTCAATATTTCTGAATTGTACCATTATTTGAATCGGTCGTATCTCTGGTTCTGATAAAGTAACAGAGAATCTGAAAATAGATTTGGAAAGCCAAAATTCTGCTCTAGCTTTTATATTTGAACATTTTCTTGTATCATGGGCGGATGAAGAGATCGCCGGACCCTGAAAATTGTAAGTTTTCAGAAATTGCAGTCATTTCCAAATATTTTCAGGACTAGAAGTACTTTAGCCAAGAAATTCCTGAAATTCCAATATGAGAACGGTGCCAGTTTCAATCAGCAGTAACTCTAATTGATGTAACTGGTTGATGTAACTGGTTGATGTAACTGGTTGATGTAACTGGTTGATGTAACTGGTTGATGTAACTGGTTGATGTAACTGGTTGATGTAACTGGTTGATGTACTGGTTCATGTACTGGTTCATGTACTGGTCCATGTACTGGTCAATTTACAGGTCAATGTACTGTCCATGCACTGTCCATGTATTGGTCCATGTTATTCTCTATATATTCATGAAGCTCAAATCCTCCCCTTGTTTTCATTCTCTGAATTTTTTCTTGTAACTCTGGCGATTTAAAAGATCCCCTGTCCCTCAGAATATCTTTGAGTTAGTCAGTGTATCAGTCAGTGTATCAGTCAGTGTATGAGTCAGTGCATCAGTCAGCGTATGGCCACAAACCGATTGAAATGTTTCAGTAAGGGTTTATTGCAGGTTTTATCGGTCTGCTGACTATATGTCACATCACGACTAGTCCATGGACAGATTGTTTATATGTACTTTCAAATATCTGTGCACACTATGTACATTTTAATTGACAGGCAAAATTACAGGTAATAAATTGATATTGCATGTGATATGATTTAGCATGATATTGCAAGTGATATTGTATGTTTAATACATTGCATGTAACTTTGCATGTGATACTTCATAATATTTCAAGTGATATTTTGTGTGATATTGCATATTACATGTGCAAGACGTGTGCAATTACATTCATGTTCAAGTTCATGTTCAAGTTCATGTTCATGTTCATGTTCAAGTTCATGTCCAATGTCAGTTCCAATATCATTTCCAATATCATTTCCAATATCATTTCCAATATCATTTCCAATATCATTTCCAATATCATTTCCAATATCATTTCCAATATCATTTCCAATATCATTTCCGTGTTTTCTCACTTTCATTTCATTGCCAATAATTACTATGAAAGGTGAAGTTTTGTCACCGCATCGCGGTTACCCGATTTCTAGTTATTATTATTATTATTTATTTTTATTTTTCCGTACGAAAAATTTCTTCAAAAAAATTTCAAAAAAATCAGGTACATAGTGTTACATGACCTCATTACACTGACCCAGTTTCAGTGACCTTGAATTATTTTTCAAGGTCACAGGCCATTTCAAAATTTTTTTTTCATATATTTCCCAAGAGCATATCACAGGCAATTACGTGCGTATTTCATTTTCCACTCAGGTTCTAAGTGTTACAAGTACATTACATAATCTGACCCAATTTCAAGAAAGTAGGTCAAGGTCAAGGTTGCACAGGTCTATATTTATTGCTGGAGATTGTCACGCATGATAGCAAAATCTGTAAGACACACGGTATCTTAATTGATGCAATGTGATGTCTGAATGTCTGGCCCAGGTGAAGAAGTTATTTTTGTGACGATGTCATGCTTTGTTATTGAGTTATGTAATTTTGAATAACAACCGCGTCATCCAAACCAGTGACCTTGGTAATTTCACCCTGAAATATCGATTTTAGGCCATTACAATGTATAGTGAACCCCCCCAAAGGTACCCCTAAAACCCCCATACCCACCTTCAAATTTGACCTTGACCTCATTTTTCAAGGTCATTTGGCTCTTCAAAGTGCAAAAAGTGCTTATTTTCAAAAATTCTGAAAATTATGTTTTTTTCATGATATCACCTTGATATATTATCTCTAGACAGACAAAAATATGTGCATTTAGAATATGCAAACCAAATTCCTCTAACATTTTACCTTAATTTTCTACAAAATTCCAAATATTGCAAACCGGGGAATGTTAAAAATTGACAAATTATTGCGTTTTTGACATGGAAATATCGATTCGAGAGAGTTGCAATAATTAATTGATCCCCCCATTTTTCCATCCTGATTCTGAAAATTATATTGGTTTTGACCTAGAAACTTATTTTCAAGGTCAAATTCAAGGTCAAACATGATGAAAAATTTTACTTTTTTGACATTTGATTTTTTTACACAGGCAAGGAATCAAAATATTGTTACAAAAAATGTCACACATACTTGCTACAATAGTCTAGAGGCATCGTATAAATTTTCAATGTCCTCGGCTTAACCTACGTTAGACCGTAAAGGTCACAAGGTCAAAAAATTAGGGGAAAATTTACGATATTTTTTCACATTTCTCAATTATAGCGTTATTTCAATCGGCTGTAGCTCCGGTCTTAATTAAGTTACAGAGAATCTGAAAACAGATTTGGAAAGGTCAAATTCTCTTCTAGTTTTCGTTTTCTGAAAATTTTGTTGTAGCTCTGACGGTTTAAAAAGATCGCCGGACCCTGAAAATTTCATGTTTTTTGTCAAATTTTCACAATTTATCACCATTTTGACAAGGAAATAATCATTTTATTTCAATGAAGCTATTTGAGCATACTTTCATCTTTTGTTCACATAATCCTGCCAAGTTATATATGCTTCCATAGAATCGTTTTGGTTCTAGAGTAATTTTAAGTGAAAAACTACATTTTTTCAGAAATTTCTGAAGTCCACATTTCTGAATTGTACCATAATTTCAATCGGCCTTATCTCCGGTCCTAATAAAGTTACTTAGAAACTGAAAATAGATTTGGAAAGCACAAATTCTCCTCTAGTTTCTATATTTGAACAATTTCTTGTATCACTGACGGTTAAAAAGATCGCCCGACCCTGAAAAATGTATGTTTTCAGAAATTGCAGTCATTTTGATATGTTTTCAGGACTAGAGGTATCTTAGCCAATGCATTCCTAAAATTCCAAGGTTGATGTACTGTTGATTTACTGATTGATGTTCCAGTTGATGTACTGGTTGATGTACTGGTTGATGCGCTGGTCAATGCGCTGGTCAATGCGCTGGTCAATGCGCTGGTCAATGCGCTGGTCAATGCGCTGGTCAATGCGCTGGTCAATGCACTGGTCATTGGACTGGTCATTGAACTGGTCATTGTACTGGTCCATGTACTCCATGTACTGGTCCATGTCATTTTCTGTATATAATATTCGCAAGCTCAAATTTTCCTCTAGTTTTCATTCTCTGAATGTTTTCTTGTAACTCTGATGGTTTAAAAGAACGCCCAACCCTCAAAATTACAAGGTATCAGTCAGTGTATCAGTCAGTGTATCAGTCAGTGTATCAGTCAGTGTATCAGTCAGTGTATCAGTCAGTGTATCAGTCAGTGTATGGCAACAAACCAATTGACATGTTACAGTAAGGGTTTATCTGTCTGCTGACTTTATGTCACATCACAACTAGTCCATGGACAGATAGTTTATTAGTACTTTCATATATCTGTGTACACTATGTACATTTTAATTCACATGCGAAATTACAGGTAATAAATTGATTTTGCATGTGATATGATTTAGCATGATATTCCAAGTGATTTTGTATGTTTAATACATCGAATGTAACTTTACATGTGATACAGCGTAATATTACATGTGATATTGTGTGTGATATTGCATATAATATTACATGTGCAAGACGAATGCAATTACATTCATGTTCTAGTTCATGTTCAAGTTCATGTTCATGTTCAAGTTCATGTGCAAGTTCCTGTTCCTGTTCATGTTCAAGTTCTTGTTCAAGTTCACGTTCAAGTTCATGCCAATAATTACTATGATAGGTGAAGTTTTGTCACCGCATAGCGGTTACCCGATTTCTAGTTAAACTTCACCTATTACATAGGTGAAGTTTCTTGTTTTCGTAAATATTTTTATTATTATTATTATTATTATTATTATTTTTCTGTACGGAAATTTCTTCAAAAAAATTTCAAAAAATTCACATATATAGCAGTGCATGACCTTATTACACTGACCCAGTTTCAGTGACCTTGAATTATTTTTCAAGGTCACAGGCCTTTTCAAAGTTCGTTTTTTCATATGTTTCTCAAGAGCATATCACAGACAATTACATGTATATTTCATTTTCCACTCAGGTTCTAAGTGCTACAAGTACATTACATAAGTTGACCTAATTTCAAGAAAGTAGGTCAAGGTCAAGGTCTCACAGGTACATTTTTAGTACAGGAGATTGTCACGCATGATAGCAAAATCTGTAAGCCACAGGGTTCCAAAATTGATGCAATATGATGCTTAAATGTCTGGCCCAGGTGAAGAAGTAATTTTTGTGATGATATCATGCTTTGTTTTTGAGTTATGTAATTTTTAATAACAACCGCGTCATCACAACCAGTGACCTTGGTAATTTCACCCTGAAATATTGATTTTAGGCCATAACATTGTATAGTGAACCCCCCAAAGATACCCCTAAAACCCCCATAACCACCTTCAAATTTGACCTTGACCTAATTTTTCAAGGTCATTTGGCTCTTTAAAGTGCAAAAAGTGCTTATTTTCAAAAATTCTGAAAATTATGTTATTTTCATGATATCACCTTGATATATTATCTCTAGACAGACAAAGATATGTACATTTAGAATATGCAACCCAAATTCCTCTAACATTTTACCTTAATTTTCTACAAAATTCCAAATATCGCAACCGGAGAATGTTAAAAAATGACAAATTATTGCGTTTTGGACGTGGAAAAATCGATCAGAGAGAGTTACAATAATTAATTGATCCCCCTATTTTCACATGTTGATTCTACAAATCATATTTGTTTTGACCTAGATACTTATTTTCAAGGTCAAATTCAAGGTCAAACATGTTGAAAAATTTTACTTTTTTGACATTAGATTTTTTTACACAGGCAAGGAATCAAAATATTTTTACAAAAATGTCACACAAACTTGCTACAATAGTCTAGAGGCAGGGTATAAATTTTCAAGGTCCTCGGATTAACCTACGTTAGACCGTAAAGGTCACAAGGTCAAAAAATTAGGGAAAAATTAACGGTATTTTTTCACATTTCTCAATGATAGCGTTATTTCAATCGGCTGTAGCTCCGGTCCTAATTAAGTTACAGAGAATCTGAAAACAGATTTGGAAAGACCAAATTCTCCTCTAGTTTTCCTTTTCTGAACTTTTTGTCGTAGCTCTGACGGTTTAAAAGATCGCCGGACCCTGAAAATTTCATGTTTTTTGTCAAATTTTCACAATTTATCATCATTTTGACAAGGAAATAATCATTTTGTTTCAATGAAGCTATTTGAGCATACTTTCATCTTTCGTTCACATAATCCTGCCAAGTTATATATGTTTCCATTGAACCGTTAGGGTTCTAGAGTAATTTTAAGTGAAAAACAACATTTTTTCAGAAATTTCCGAAGTCCACATTTCTGAATTGTACATAATTTCAATCGGCCTTATCTCCGGTCCTAATAAAGTTACAGAGAATCTGAAAATAGATTTGGAAAGGCCAAATTCTTCTCTAGTTTCCATATCAGAACATTTTGTCGTAGCTCTGACGGTTTAAAAGATCGCCGGACCCTGAAAATTTCATGTTTTTTGTCAAATTTTCACAATTTATCAATTTTTTGACAGGGACGGAATCATCCTTTTGTGATGAACCTGTCTAGACATATTTCTAACTTCTATTTACATAATCCTGCCAAGTTATATATATCCTCATTGAACCGTATTGGTTCTAGAGTGATTTCCAGTTAAAACTGCATATTTTCAGGAATATCTTAAAGGCCATATTTTTGAGTTGTGCCATCATTTCAATCCGCTCTATATCCGGTCCTATTTAAGTTACAGAAATCTGAAAACAGATTCGGAAAGCACGCTTTCACTTCCAGCTGGCATATTTGAAGATTTTGTCAGAGCTCTGACGGTTAAAAAGATCGCCGGACCCTGAAAAATTCATGTTTTTTGTCAAATTTTCACAATTTATCATAGTTTTGACAAGGAAATAATCATTTTATTTCAATGAAGCTATCTGAGCGTATTGCCATCCTTCGTTTACATAAAACTGGCAAGTTATATATGTTTCCATTGAACCGTTTTGGTTCTAGAGTAATTTTAAGTTAAAAAATACATTTTTTCAGTAATTTCTGAAGTCAATATTTCTGAATTGTACCATTATTTGAATCGGTCGTATCTCTGGTTCTGATAAAGTAACAGAGAATCTGAAAATAGATTTGGAAAGCCAAAATTCTGCTCTAGCTTTTATATTTGAACATTTTCTTGTATCATGGGCGGATAAAGAGATCGCCGGACCCTGAAAATTGTAAGTTTTCAGAAATTGCAGTCATTTCCAAATGTTTTCAGGACTAGAAGTACTTTAGCCAAGAAATTCCTGAAATTCCAATATGAGAACGGTGCCAGTTTCAATCAGCAGTAACTCTAATTGATGTAACTGGTTGATGTAACTGGTTGATGTAACTGGTTGATGTAACTGGTTGATGTAACTGGTTGATGTAACTGGTTGATGTAACTGGTTGATGTAACTGGTTGATGTACTGGTTCATGTACTGGTTCATGTACTGGTCCATGTACTGGTCAATGTACAGGTCAATGTACTATCCATGCACTATCCATGCACTGTCCATGTATTGGTCCATGTTATTCTCTATATATATATTCATGAAGCTCAAATCCTCCTCTTGTTTTCATTCTCTGAATTTTTTCTTGTAACTCTGGCGATTTAAAAGATCCCCTGTCCCTCAGAATATCTTTGAGTTAGTCAGTGTATCAGTCAGTGTATCAGTCAGTGTATGAGTCAGTGCATCAGTCAGCGTATGGCCACAAACCGATTGAAATGTTTCAGTAAGGGTTTATTGCAGGTTTTATCGGTCTGCTGACTATATGTCACATCACGACTAGTCCATGGACAGATTGTTTATATGTACTTTCAAATATCTGTGCACACTATGTACATTTTAATTGACATGCAAAATTACAGGTAATAAATTGATATTGCATGTGATATGATTTAGCATGATATTGCAACTGATATTGTATGTTTAATACATTGCATGTAACTTTGCATGTGATACTTCATAATATTTCAAGTGATATTTTGTGTGATATTGCATATTACATGTGCAAGACGTGTGCAATTACATTCATGTTCAAGTTCATGTTCAAGTTCATGTTCATGTTCATGTTCAAGTTCATGTCCAATGTCAGTTCCAATATCATTTCCAATATCATTTCCAATATCATTTCCAATATCATTTCCAATATCATTTCCGTGTTTTCTCACTTTCATTTCATTGCCAATAATTACTATGAAAGGTGAAGTTTTGTCACCGCATCGCGGTTACCCGGTTTCTTGTATTCAAGTTGCGTTCGTACTTTCCAAAAAAGGTCCTCGAAAAATTTTCAAAAAATTCATGAAGGAAGCCCACCATGCCCGTATGACACCCACCCGGTTTCGCCGACCTTGATTCATTTTTCAAGGTCGCAGAGCACTTTGAAGTCAGATTTTCCATACTTTTGAAATGCCCAAATCTCATCCGGTTACGCCCGGATTTCGTTTCTGTCACTTTTATTAGGTTCCACATGCTTTTTGCAAGTTACAAAGTGAGACTTCCGAAAACGCAGGTCCAGGTCCAAGATGGCTACGGCCATTTTTAGTACTAAGCGATTGTCGCACGAGATGTCAGAAACCGTAAGCCCCAGGGTTTTCAAAGTGAGGCCAAAAGCTGCCTTGGTGGCCGGGCCAGTGCTGTAAGTTATAACTGTGGTGATCCCATGTTTGGTTATGCAGTTACGTAATTTTAAATATTGACCGCGTCATCAAAACCAGCAATTATCCAACGGTGCACCCCCCCCCCCTTTGAATTACGCTTTTTGCTGAAACTCCTGTGGTCTAATACTGTAGAAAGCCAAAATATACCTAATTCAAGCCTTCTCTATGTTATATAAGCAACCTGCAAGCTGAAATACTTGCAGAAGACTCCATTCTAGCAGACGACACATGTCTTATGGTTTCGAGTCCCGCAGTAAACAAAAAGCTGTGCTGTGATTGGCTGACTTAATGCAGGTGAACTTTGAAGTTGAGGCTGCAGGCCAGTAAATAGCATGGAAATTGGTTAGAATGGTGTAGATTAGCATCACTATGGCTGTGACATGGACCGGGATTGCCCCGGAAACAGGTCAAAACAGAAAAACCGCATATTTTTGGCGGGAAAAGCTGAAACACCGCATTGTGGGGGTGCCGGTGGCAGTGTAATGCCTTTCTGGACCCCTTCCCCCTAGAATTGCATGGTTTTGTGATTCTAGGCCTTTGCATAGGCCTATGTGGGTCCATTACGGCATTCGCATGCTAAAAGATAGGAAAATGGGCCTTCCGGTCAGAATCAACCTGAACGTACTCGGCCAAATGTCTTGACACATTACTAATCCTCACTAGTAGAGCAGCATTTCCTGCAAAAATGATGAAAATCGCATCATTTCTGAGCCCCCAAATTGCCAAAAACGTCCGTTTTTGCATTTTTCAAGAAAAAATCGCCCCGTCACAGGAAATTGATTTTGAGGGCTGAAAGTGGCTCTGAAAGATTGCTTGGAGTCGGACCCATAACCTAATACCCTTACTTTAGTTACATTGTACCAATAACACCCCGATTATAGGCGGTGAAGTTTTGTCACCGCTTCGCGGTTACCCGGTCTCTAGTATTCAAGTTGCGTTCGTACTTTCCAAAAAAGGTCCTCGAAAAATTTTCAAAAAATTCATGAAGGAAGCCCACCATGCCCGTATGACACCCACCCGGTTTCGCCGACCTTGATTCATTTTTCAAGGTCGCAGAGCACTTTGAAGTCAGATTTTCCATACTTTTGAAATGCCCAAATCTCATCGGTTACGCCCGGATTTCGTTTCTGTCACTTTTATTAGGTTCCACATGCTTTTTGCAAGTTACAAAGTGAGACTTCCGAAAACGCAGGTCCAGGTCCAAGATGGCTACGGCCATTTTTAGTACTAAGCGATTGTCGCACGAGATGTCAGAAACCGTAAGCCCCAGGGTTTTCAAAGTGAGGCCAAAAGCTGCCTTGGTGGCCGGGCCAGTGCTGTAAGTTATAACTGTGGTGATCCCATGTTTGGTTATGCAGTTACGTAATTTTAAATATTGACCGCGTCATCAAAACCAGCAATTATCCAACGGTGCACCCCCCCCCCCCCCTTTGAATTACGCTTTTTGCTGAAACTCCTGTGGTCTAATACTGTAGAAAGCCAAAATATACCTAATTCAAGCCTTCTCTATGTTATATAAGCAACCTGCAAGCTGAAATACTTGCAGAAGACTCCATTCTAGCAGACGACACATGTCTTATGGTTTCGAGTCCCGCAGTAAACAAAAAGCTGTGCTGTGATTGGCTGACTTAATGCAGGTGAACTTTGAAGTTGAGGCTGCAGGCCAGTAAATAGCATGGAAATTGGTTAGAATGGTGTAGATTAGCATCACTATGGCTGTGACATGGACCGGGATTGCCCCGGAAACAGGTCAAAACAGAAAAACCGCATATTTTTGGCGGGAAAAGCTGAAACACCGCATTGTGGGGGTGCGGTGGCAGTGTAATGCCTTTCTGGACCCCTTCCCCCTAGAATTGCATGGTTTTGTGATTCTAGGCCTTTGCATAGGCCTATGTGGGTCCATTACGGCATTCGCATGCTAAAAGATAGGAAAATGGGCCTTCCGGTCAGAATCAACCTGAACGTACTCGGGCCAAATGTCTTGACACATTACTAATCCTCACTAGTAGAGCAGCATTTCCTGCAAAAATGATGAAAATCGCATCATTTCTGAGCCCCCAAATTGCCAAAAACGTCCGTTTTTGCATTTTTCAAGAAAAAATCGCCCCGTCACAGGAAATTGATTTTGAGGGCTGAAAGTGGCTCTGAAAGATTGCTTGGAGTCGGACCCATAACCTAATACCCTTACTTTAGTTACATTGTACCAATAACACCCCGATTATAGGCGGTGAAGTTTTGTCACCGCTTCGCGGTTACCCGGTCTCTAGTTAAACTTCACCTATTACATAGGTGAAGTTTCTTGTTTTCGTAAATATTTTTATTATTAAACTTCACCTATTACATAGGTGAAGTTTCTTGTTTTCGTAAGTATTTTTATTATTATTATTAAACTTCACCTATTACATAGGTGAAGTTTCTTGTTTTCGGAGTTATTTTTATTATTTATTTTTCTTTTTTCTGTACGAAAAATTTCTTCAAAAAAATTTCAAAAAAATCATGTATATAGCATTACATGACCTCATTACACTGACCCAGTTTTAGTGACCTTGAATTATTTTTCAAGGTCACAGGCCATTTCAAAGTTTGTTTTTTCATATGTTTCTTAGGAGCATATTACAGGCAATTACATGTATATTTAATTTTCCACACAGGTTCTAACTGTTACAAGTACATTACATAATCTGACCCACTTTCAAGAAAGTAGGTCAAGGTCAAGGTTGCACAGGTCCGTATTTAGTGCTGGAGATTGTCACGCATGATAGCAAAATTTGTAAGCCACACGGTCTCAAAAATGATGCAATGTGATGCCCAAATGTCTGGCCCATGGTAAGAAGTTATTTTTGTGATGATGTCATGCTTTGTTTTTGAGTTACGTAATTTTGAATAACAACCGCGTCATAAAAACCAGTGACCTTGGTAATTTCACCCTGAAATATCGATTTTAGGCCATAACAATGTATAGTGAACCCCCCAAAGATACCCCTAAAACCCCCATATCCACCTTCAAATTTGACCTTGACCTCATTTTTCAAGGTCATTTGGCTCTTCAAAGTGCAAAAAGTGCTTATTTTCAAAATTCTGAAAATTATGTTTTTTTCATGATATCACCTTGATATATTATCTCTAGACAGACAAAAATATGTGCATTTAGAATATGCAACCCAAATTCCTCTAACATTTTACTTTAATTTTCTACAAAATTCCAAATATCGCAAACCGGAGAATGTTAAAAAGTGACAAATTACTGCGTTTTGGACATGGAAATATCGATCAGAGGGAGTTACAATAATTAATTGATCCCCCCATTTTCACATGCTGATTCTGAAAATCATATTTTTTTTGACCTAGAAACTTATTTTCAAGGTCAAATTCAAGGTCAAACATGATGTAAAAATTTTACTTTTTTAACATTAGATTTTTTTACACAGGCAAGGAATCAAAATATTGTTACAAAAATGTCACACATACTTGCTACAATAGTCTAGAGGCATCGTACAAATTTTCAAGGTCCTCGGATTAACCTATGTTTGACCGTAAAGGTCACAAGGTAAAAAAATTAGGGAAAAATTTACGATATTTTTTTCACATTTCTCAATTATAGTGTTATTTCAATTGGCTGTAGCTCCGGTCCTGATTAAATTACAGAGAATCTGAAAACAGATTTGGAAAGGCCAAATGCTCCTCTAGTTTTCACTTTCTGAATATTTTGTCGTAGCTCTGACGGTTTAAAAGATCGCCGGACCCTGAAAATTTCATGTTTTTTGTCAAATTTTCACAATTTATCATAATTTTGACAAGGAAATAATCATTTTATTTCAATGAAGCTATTTGAGCATACTTTCATCTTTCGTTCACATAATCCTGCCAAGTTATATAGGTTTCCATTGAACCGTTTTGTTTCTAGAGTAATTTTAAGTGAAAAACTACATTTTTTCAGAAATTTCTGAAGTCCACATTTCTGAATTGTACCATAATTTCAATTGGCCTTATCTCCGGTCCTAATAAAGTTAAGGAGAATCTGAAAATAGATTTGGAAAGCACAAATTCTCTTCTAGTTTCTATATTTGAACAATTTCTTGTATCACTGACGGTTAAAAAGATCGCCGGACCCTGAAAAATGTATATGTTTTCAGAAATTGCAGTCATTTCGATATGTTTTCAGGACTAGAAGTATCTTAGCCAATGCATTCCTAAAATTCCAAGGTTGATGTACTGTTGATTTACTGATTGGTGTTCCGGTTGATGCACTGGTTGATGCACTGGTTTATGTACTGGTCACTGCGCTGGTCAATGTGCTGGTCAATGTGCTGGTCATTGGACTGTTCAATGTACTGTTCAATGTACTGTTCAATGTACTGGTCAATGTACTGTTCAATGTACTGTTCAATGTACTGTTCAATGTACTGTTCAATGTACTGTTCAATGTACTGTTCAATGTACTGGTCCATGTACTGGTCCATGTACTGGTCCATGTACTGGTCCATGTACTGGTCCATGTACTGGTCCAAGTACTGGTCCAAGTACTGGTCCAAGTACTGGTCCAAGTACTGGTCCAAGTACTGGTCCAAGTACTGGTCCAAGTACTGGTCCATGTTATTTTCTGTATATAATATTCGGCAAGCTCAAATTTTCCTCTAGTTTTCATTCTCTGAATGTTTTCTTGTAACTCTGATGGTTTAAAAGAACGCCCAACCCTCAAAATTACATGTTTTCGGTCAAATATTTTTGTATCAGTCATTGTATCAGTCATTGTATCAGTCAGTGTATCAGTCAGTGTATCAGACGGTGTATCATAAGTATCAGTCAGTGTATCAGTCAGTGTATCATAAGTATCAGTCAGTGTATCAGTCAGTGTATCAGTCAGTGTATCAGTCAGCGAATCAGTCAGTGTATGGCCACAAACCGATTGACATGTTACAGTAAGGGTTTATCTGTCTGCTGACTATATGTCACATCACAACTAGTCCACGGACAGATAGTTTGTAAGTACTTCCATATATCTGTGCACACTATGTACATTCTAAGTAACATGCAAAATTACAGGTGATAAATTATTATTACATGTGATATGATTTTCATATTGCAAGTGATATTGTATGTTTAATACATTACATGTAACTTTACATTTGATATTGCATAATATTACAGGTGATATTGTGTGTGATATTGCATGTAATGCTACATGTGCAAGACACATGCAATTGCAAGTACAAGTTTATGTACAAGTTTATGAGCAAGTACATGTGCAAGTTCATGTCCGAGTTCATGTTCATGTTCAAGTTCATGTCCAATGTCATTTACAATATCATTTCTGTGTTTTCTCATATTAATTTCACTGCCAATAACTATATGATAGGTGAAGTTTTGTCACCGCATCGCGGTTACCCGATTTCTAGTTATTCTTTATTTTTATTTTTCCGTACGAAAAATTTCTTCAAAAAAATTTCAAAAAAATCAGGTACATAGTGTTACATGACCTTATTACACTGACCCAGTTTCAGTGACCTTGAATTATTTTTCAAGGTCACAGGCCATTTCAAAGTTCGTTTTTTCATATATTTCTCAAGAGCATATCACAGGTAATTACGTGCGTATTTCATTTTCCACTAAGGTTCTAAGTGTTACAAGTACATTACATAATCTGACCCAATTTCAAGAAAGTAGGTCAAGGTCAAAGTTGCACAGGTCTATATTTATTGCTGGAGATTGTCACGCATGATAGCAAAATCTGTAAGCCACACGGTATCAAAATTGAAGCAACGTGATGCCTGAATGTCTGGCCCATGGTAAGAAGTTATTTTTGTGACGATGTCATGCTTTGTTATTGAGTTATGTAATTTTGAATAACAACTGCGTCATCCAAACCAGTGACCTTGGTAATTTCACCCTGAAATATCGATTTTAGGCCATTACAATGTATAGTGAACCCCCCCAAAGATACCCCTAAAACCCCCATACCCACCTTCAAATTTGACCTTGACCTCATTTTTCAAGGTCATTTGGCTCTTCAAAGTGCAAAAAGTGCTTATTTTCAAAAATTCTGAAAATTATGTTTTTTTCATGATATCACCTTGATATATTATCTCTAGACAGACAAAAATATGTGCATTTAGAATATGCAACCCAAATTCCTCTAACATTTTACCTTAATTTTCTACAAAATTCCAAATATCGCAAACCGGAGAATGTTAAAAATTGACAAATTATTGCGTTTTTGACATGGAAATATCGATTCGAGAGAGTTACAATAATTAGTTGATCCCCCCATTTTTACATCCTGATTCTGAAAATCATATTTGTTTTGACCTAGAAACTTATTTTCAAGGTCAAATTCAAGGTCAAACATGATGAAAAATTTTACTTTTTTGACATTTGATTTTTTTACACAGGCAAGGAATCAAAATATTGTTACAAAAATGTCACACATACTTGCTACAATAGTCTAGAGGCATCATATAAATTTTCAAGGTAATCGGCTTAACCTACGTTAGACCATAAAGGTCACAAGGTCAAAAAATTAGGGAAAAATTTACGATATTTTTTCACATTTCTCAATTATAGCATTATTTCAATCGGCTGTAGCTCCGGTTCTAATTAAGTTACAGAGAATATGAAAACAGATTTGGAAAGGCCAAACTCTCTTCTAGGTTTCGTTTTCTGAACATTTTGTCGTAGCTCTGACGGTTTAAAAGATCGCCGGACCCTGAAAATTTCATGTTTTTTGTCAAATTTTCACAATTTATCACCATTTTGACAAGGAAATAATCATTTTATTTCAATGAAGCTATTTGAGCATACTTTCATCTTTCGTTCGCATAATCCTGCCAAGTTATATATGTTTCCATTGAACCGTTTTGGTTCTAGAGCAATTTTAAGTGAAAAACTACATTTTTTCAGAAATTTCTGAAGTCCACATTTCTGAATTGTACCATAATTTCAATCGGCCTTATCTCCGGTCCTAATAAAGTTACGGAGAAACTGAAAATAGATTTGGAAAGCACAAATTCTCCTCTAGTTTCTATATTTGAACAATTTCTTGTATCACTGATGGTTAAGAAGATCGCCAGACCCTGAAAAATGTATGTTTTCAGAAATTGCAGTCATTTCTATTTGTTTTCAGGACTAGAAGTATCTTAGCCAATGCATTCCTAAAATTCCAAGGTTGATGTACTGTTGATGTACTGATTGATGTTCCTGTTGATGCACTGGTTGATGCACTGGTTGATGTACTGGTTGATGCATGGTCAATGCGCTGGTCAATGCGCTGGTCAATGCGCTGGTCAATGCGCTGGTCCATGTACTGGTCCATGTACTGGTCCATGTACTGGTCCATGTACTGGTCCATGTACTGGTCCATGTACTGGTCCATGTACTGGTCCATGAACTGGTCCATGTACTGGTCCATGTTATTTTCTGTATATAATATTCGGCAAGCTCAAATTTTCCTCTAGTTTTCATTCTCTGAATGTTTTCTTGTAACTCTGATGGTTTAAAAGAACGCCCAACCCTCAAAATTACATGTTTTTGGTCAAATATCTTTGTATCAGTCAGTGTATCAGTCAGTGTATCAGTCAGTGTATCAGTCAGTGTATCAGTCAGTGTATCAGTCAGTGTATCAGTCAGCGAATTAGTCAGCGAATTAGTCAGCGAATCAGTCAGTGTATGGCCACAAACCGATTGACATGTTACAGTAAGGGTTTATCTGTCTGCTGACCATCTGTCACATCACAACTAGTCCACAGACAGATAGTTTATAAGCACTTCCAAAATTATCTGTGCATACTATGTACATTCTAAGTAACATGCAAAATTACAGGTGATAAATTAATATTACATGTGATATGATTTTGCATGATACTGCAAGTGATATTGTATGTTTAATACATTACATGTAACTTTACATTTGATATTGCATAATATTGCATGTGATATTGTGTGATATTGCGTGTTATGTAACATGTGCAAGACGCATGCAATTGCATGTACAAGTTCATGTACAAGTTTATGTGCGAGTTCATGTTCATGTTCAAGTTCATGTCCAATATCATTTCTGTGTTTTCTCACATAAATTTCACTGCCAATAATTATATGATTGGTGAAGTTTTGTCACCGCATCGCGGTTACCCGATTTCTAGTTAAACTTCACCTATACCATAGGTGAAGTTTCTTATTATCGGTGTTATTTTTTTTTATTATTTTTCTTTCCGAAAAATTTTCTCGAATAATTTTCAAATAATTCATGTACATAGCCTACAATAATCTAAGAATACAATTTCAAGATAAATGACCTTGACCTATTTTTCAAGGTCATAGACCCTTTTAAAGTCCATTTTTTCAATATTTCAATTGACCATTACTCATGTAATTACTGATGAATTACAATTTCCCAATAAAGTATGTATAATAAACTTATACTACATAAACTGACCTAATTTCAAGAATGTAGGTCAAGGTCAAGGTCATACAGGTCCATTTTTACTCTCAGAGGTTGTTACGCGAGATCTCTATATCAGCATCTTCCTGATTTATAGAATTCAAGCCAATTGTTGCGGTAAATGAGTGACGCAGATGAAGCGCTTTTTTTTATGACGATATCATGCTTGGTTATTGAGTTATGTGATTTTTAGTATCAACCGCGTCGTCAAAACTGGCGACCTTGATTACTTGACACTGAAATATCGATGTTAGGCCATTAAAATGTATTGTCAACCCCCCCAAATATACCCATAAAATCCCCTTAGCCACCTTCAAATTTGACCTTGACCTCATTTTTCAAGGTCAATTGACCCGTTTAAGCTAAAATTCACTCGATTTTCAAAAATTCCAACAATTATGTTTTTTCCAGCATATCGGGTTCATTTTATAATTTATAATAGCCAGTAGCTGGACTGTTTAAACCCTGCAATCGGAATTGATCTATCTCTTCATGCTGATTTATAAAAAAATTCCAAATATTGCATATCGCACGACATGTAAAATTTGCCTGTTTTTGCCATATGGAGAGGTAAATATTGATCCTACATAGTCCAAATAATTAAATGACCCCCCCTAAGTCATGCACTGCCAATCTGGAGAAAATATAGATTTTGACCTTGGAAGGTATTTTCAAGGTCAAAATCAAGGTCAAACATTTGACAAAATTGTATATTTGACATATTAAATTGTTTTGAAGTAGGAAATAATAAAGGGATTTTTACAATCTTTTCACAGGTTACTTGTACAATACCCTAGAAGAAATATATTAAATTTCAAATCCATCGGATTGACCTACATTGCACAATAAATGTCACAAGGTGAAAAAACTACTGCAAAATTGACCCTCTCATTTTCCAATTTTGCATTTGTACCCAAACTTTGACGGTCTGTATCTCCGGTTCTAATTAAGCTATAGAAAGACTGAAAGCATATTCGGAAAGCCCACATGCTTCTCTAGTATTCATTTTCTATACATTTTAACGTATCTCTGCTAGTTAAAAAGATCGCCGGACCCTGAAAAATTCATGTTTCCAGTCAAGATTTCATCATTTTACATTTTTTGGACAAAGAAGTCAGTCTTCAAAAAATTTGATAATATTTGGAGATATAGTCCTAAGACATTTACAGTAGTGTGTGCAATGTCAAGTCTCTCCTTCAAACCGTTTGCCTTTGGGAGCAAATTGAAGTTCAAAACTTTATATTTTCAGAGTCGATTTTTTGGTGAAATCTCATATTTTTACCGTTATTTCTATCTCTGGTTCTAATAAAGCTACATGAATGATACAAGCAGTTTTGGAAAGCTCAGATTCTCCTCTTATTCTAATTGATGTACATTTTGTTTTAGCATCAACAGGTAAAAAGATCAACCCTGAAAAATTCTTATTTTCCTCACCTTACCAAAAACATGTGCAATATACCTTTAAAAAAATATGGTAAATTGTTTTAAGTACTTTTTTATATACTATTTTGCATTCTTGCTTATATGCTATTTCCATTCTTGCTTATATAAGTGTTTATATACTTGTCTAAGTACTTGTTTACATACTAGTTTATATACCTGTTTATATACTTGTTTATATACTTGTTTATATACCTTTACATATTTAGACTATTTTCAGCAACTGCTGGGTGAAGTTTTATTACCGCTAGCGGTTATCGACATCTAGTTATTATTTATTTTTATTTTTCCGTACGAAAAATTTCTTCAAAAAAATTTCAAAAAAATCAGGTACATAGTGTTACATGACCTCATTACACTGACCCAGTTTCAGTGACCTTGAATTATTTTTCAAGGTCACAGGCCATTTCAAAATTTTTTTTTCATATATTTCTCAAGAGCATATCACAGGCAATTACGTGCGTATTTCATTTTCCACTCAGGTTCTAAGTGTTACAAGTACATTACATAATCTGACCCAATTTCAAGAAAGTAGGTCAAGGTCAAGGTTGCACAGGTCTATATTTATTGCTGGAGATTGTCACGCATGATAGCAAAATCTGTAAGACACACGGTATCTTAATTGATGCAATGTGATGTCTGAATGTCTGGCCCAGGTGAAGAAGTTATTTTTGTGACGATGTCATGCTTTGTTATTGAGTTATGTAATTTTGAATAACAACCGCGTCATCCAAACCAGTGACCTTGGTAATTTCACCCTGAAATATCGATTTTAGGCCATTACAATGTATAGTGAACCCCCCCAAAGGTACCCCTAAAACCCCCATATCCACCTTCAAATTTGACCTTGACATCATTTTTCAAGGTCATTTGGCTCTTCAAAGTGCAAAAAGTGCTTATTTTCAAAAATTCTGAAAATTATGTTTTTTTCAAGATATCACCTTGATATATTATCTCTAGACAGACAATAATATGTGCATTTAGAATATGTAATCCAAAGTCCTCTAACATTTTACCTTAATTTTCCACAAAATTCCAAATATCGCAAACTGGAGAACGTTGAAAAATGACAAATTATTGCGTTTTTGACATGGAAATATCGATTCGAGAGAGTTACAATAATTAATTGATCCCCCCATTTTTGCATCCTGATTCTGAAAATTATATTTGTTTTGACCTAGAAACTTATTTTCAAGGTCAAATTCAAGGTCAAACATGATGAAAAATTTTACTATTTTGACATTTGATTTTTTTACACAGGCAAGGAATCAAAATATTGTTACAAAAATGTCACACAAACTTGCTACCATAGTCTAGAGGCAGCGTATTAATTTTCAAGGTCCTCGGATTAACCTACGTTAGACCGTAAAGGTCACAAGGTCAAAAAATTAGGGAAAAATTAACGATATTTTTTCACATTTCTCAATGATAGCGTTATTTCGAT
The DNA here is from genome assembly GCA_026936325.1 of Platynereis dumerilii. Taxonomy (NCBI): domain Eukaryota; kingdom Metazoa; phylum Annelida; class Polychaeta; order Phyllodocida; family Nereididae; genus Platynereis; species Platynereis dumerilii. Next base: position 1,479,341 of record JAPTHN010000077.1, read on the forward strand.
CGGCTGTAGCTCCGGTCCTAATTAAGTTACAGAGAATCTGAAAACAGATTTGGAAAGGCCAAATTCTCCTCTAGTTTTCGTTTTCTGAACTTTTTGTCGTAGCTCTGACGGTTTAAAAGATCGCCGGACCCTGAAAATTTCATGTTTTTTGTCAAATTTTCACAATTTATCATCATTTTGACAAGGAAATAATCATTTTGTTTCAATGTAGCTATTTGAGCATACTTTCATCTTTCGTTCACATAATCCTGCCAAGTTATATATGTTTCCATTGAACCGTTTTGGTTCTAGAGTAATTTTAAGTGAAAAACAACATTTTTTCAGAAATTTCCGAAGTCCACATTTCTGAATTGTACCATAATTTCAATCGGCCTTATCTCCGGTCCTAATAAAGTTACAGAGAATCTGAAAATAGATTTGGAAAGGCCAAATTCTTCTCTAGTTTCCATATATGGAACATTTTGTCGTAGCTCTGACGGTTTAAAAGATCGCCGGACCTCAAAATTTCATGTTTTTTGTCAAATTTTCACAATTTATCAATTTTTTGACAGGGACGGAATCATCCTTTTGTGATGAACCTGTCTAGACATATTTCTAACTTCTATTTACATAATCCTGCCAAGTTATATAGATCCTCATTGAACCGTATTGGTTCTAGAGTGATTTCCAGTTAAAACTGCATATTTTCAGGAATATCTTAAAGGCCATATTTTTTGAGTTGTGCCATCATTTCAATCCACTCTATATCCGGTCCTATTTAAGTTACAGAAAATCTGATAACAGATTCGGAAAGCACGCTTTCTCCTCTAGCTGGCATATTTGAAGATTTTGTAAGAGCTCTGACGGTTAAAAAGATCGCCGGACCCCGAAAAATTCATGTTTTTTGTCAAATTTTCACAATTTATCATAGTTTTGACAAGGAAATAATCATTTTATTTCAATGAAGCTATCTGAGCATATTGTCATCTTTCGTTTACATAAAACTGGTAAGTTATATATGTTTCCATTGAACCGTTTTGGTTCTAGAGTAATTTTAAGTTAAAAAATACATTTTTTCAGTAATTTCTGAAGTCAATATTTCTGAATTGTACCATTATTTGAATCAGTCGTATCTCCGGTTCTGATAAAGTAACAGAGAATCTGAAAATAGATTTGGAAAGCCAAAATTCTGCTCTAGCTTTTATATTTGAACATTTTCTTGTATCATGGACGGATAAAGAGATCGCCGGACCCTGAAAATTGTATGTTTTCAGAAATTGCAGTCATTTCCAAATGTTATCAGGACTAGAAGTACTTTAGCCAAGAAATTCCTAAAATTCCAATATGAGAACGGTACCAGTTTCAATCAGCAGTAACTCTAATTGATGTAACTGGTTGATGTAACTGGTTGATGTACTGGTTCATGTACTGGTTCATGTACTGGTCAATGTACAGGTCAATGTACTGTCCATGCACTCTCCATGTACTGGTCCATGTTATTCTCTATATATATATTCATGAAGCTCAAATCCTCCTCTTGTTTTCATTCTCTGAATTTTTTCTTGTAAGGATTTATTGCAGGGTTTATCGGTCTGCTGACTATATGTCACATCACGACTAGTCCATGGACAGATAGTTTATATGTACTTTCAAATATCTGTGCACACTATGTACATTTTAATTGACATGCAAAATTACAGGTAATAAATAGATATTGCATGTGATATGATTTAGCATGATATTGCAAGTGATATTGTATGTTTAATACATTGCATGTAACTTTGCATGTGATATTTCATACTATTTCAAGTGATATTTTGTGTGATACTGCATATTACATGTGCAAGACGTGTGCAATTACATTCATGTTTAAGTTCATGTTCAAATTCATGTTCAAGTTCATGTTCAAATTCATGTTCAAGTTTATGTTCAAGTTCATGTTCAAGTTCATGTTCAAGTTCATGTTCATGTTCAAGTTCATGTTCAAGTTCATGTCCAATGTTATTTTCAATGCCAGTTCCAATATCGTTTCCAATATCATTTCCAATATCATTTCCGTGTTTTCTCACTTTCATTTCATTGCCAATAATTACCATGAAAGGTGAAGTTTTGTCACCGCATCGCGGTTACCCGATTTCTAGTTATTATTAAGAATTTACCATACCTATGGTAAATTCTTATTGTTTTTGCTATTATTCTTCTTATTATTAAACTTCACCTATACCATAGGTGAAGTTTCTTGTTTTCGTAAATATTTTTATTATTATTAAACTTCACCTATTACATAGGTGAAGTTTCTTGTTTTCGTAAGTATTTTTATTATTATTATTTATTTTTCTTTTTTCCGCCGAAAACATGTCTTCAAAAAAATCAGGTATATAGTATTACATGACCTCATTACACTGACCCAGTTTCAGTGACCTTGAATTATTTTTCAAGGTCACAGGCCATTTTAAAGTTTGTTTTTCATATATTTCTAAAGAGCATATCACAGGCAATTACATGCGTATTTCATTTGTATCTAAGGTTCTAAGTTCTACAAGTACATTACATAATCTAACCCTATTTCAAGAATGTAGGTCAAGGTCACGGTCCTACAGATCAATTTTTAGTGCTCGAGATTTGCGCGCATGATCTCAAGATCTGTGAGCCACACAGTATCAAAATTGATGCGATGTGATGCCCAAATGTCTGGCCCATGGTAAGAAGTTATTTTTGTGATGATGTCATGCTTTCTTTTTGAGTTATATAATTTTGAGTAACAACCGCATCATCGAAACCAGTGACCTTGGTAATTTCACCCTGAAATATCGATTTTAGGCCATAACAATGTATAGTGAACCCCCCCAAAGTAGCCCCCAAAACCCCCATACCCACCTTCAAATTTGACCTTGACCTCATTTTTCAAGGTCATTTGGCTCTTCAAAGTGCAAAAAGTGCTTATTTTCAAAAATTCTGAAAATTATGTTTTTTTCATGATATCACCTTGATATATTATCTCTAGACAGACAAAAATATGTACATTTATAATATGCAATCCAAATTCCTCTAACATTTTACCTTAATTTTCTACAAAATTCCAAATATAGCAAACCGGAGAATGTTAAAATATGACAAGTTATCGCGTTTTTGACATGGAAATATCGATCCGAGAGAGTTACAATAATTAATTGATCCCCCCATTTTGACATCCTGATTTTGAAAATCATATTGGTTTTGACCTATAAAATTATTTTCAAGGTCAAATTCAAGGTCAAACATGATGAAAAATTTTACTTTTTTGACATTTGATTTTTTTACACAGGCAAGGAATAAATATATTTTTACAAAAATGGCAGGCATACTTGCTACAATAGTCTAGAAGGATTGTGTAAATTTTCAAGGTCCTCGGACTGACATATGTCACACCAAAAAGGTCACAAGGTCAAAAAATGAAGGAAATATTGTACAATATTTTTTTCAATGATAGCGCTATTTCAATCGTCCATAGCTCCGGTCCTAACTAAGATACAGAGAATCTGAAAATAGATTCGGAAAGGCAACATTCTCTTCTAGTTTTCATATATTCAACATTTTTTCGTAGCTCTTACGGTTTAAAAGATCGCCGGACCCTGAAAATTTCATGTTTTTTGACAAATTTTCACAATTTATCATCATTTTGACAAGGAAGTAATCATTTTATTTCAGTGAAGCTATTTGAGCATACTTTCATCGTCCGTTCACATAATCCTGCCAAGTTATATATGTTTCCATGAAACCGTTTTGGTTCTAGAGTAATTTTAAGGGAAAAACTACATTTTTTCATAAATTTCGGAAGTCCACCTTTCAGAATTGTACCATTATTTCAATCGGCCGTATCTGCGGTCCTTATAAAGTTACGGAGAATCTGAAAATAGATTTGGAAAGCACAAATTCTCCTCTAGTGTCTATGTTTAACCAATTTCTTGTATCACTGACGGTTAAAAAGATCGCCGGACCCCGAAAAATGTATGTTTTCAGAAATTGCTGTCATTTCGATATGTTTTCAGGACTAGAAGAACGGTGCCAGTTTCAATCAGCAGTAACTCTAATCGATGTATTGGTTGATGTATTGGTTGATGTATTGGTTGATGTATTGGTTGATGTACTGGTTGATGTACTGGTTGATGTACTGGTTGATGTACTGGTTGATGTACTGGTTGATGTACTGGTTGATGTACTGGTTCATGCACTGGTTCATGCACTGGTTCATTCACTGGTTCATGCACTGGATCATGTACTGGTCAATGTAGAGGTCAATGTACTGTCCATGTACTGTCCAAGTACTGGTCCATGTTATTTTCTATATATATATTCATGAAGCTCAAATTCTCCTCTTGTTTTCTTTCTCTGAATTTTTTCTTGGAGCTCTGACGGTTGAAAAGATCCCCTGACCCTCAAAATATTTTTGTGTCAGTCACTGTATCAGTCAGTGTATCAGTCAGTGTATCAGTCAGCGTATGGCAACAAACTGATTAACATGTTTCAGTAAGGGTTTATTGCAGGGTTTATCTGTCTGCTGACTATAATTATGTCACATCACAACTAGTTCATGGACAGATAGTTTATAAGTACTTCCATGTATCTGTGCACGCTTCATACATTTTAATTGACATGCGAAATTACACATAATAAATTGATATTGCATGTGATATGATTTAGCATGATATTGCAAGTGATATTGTATGTTTGATACATTGCATGTAACTTTGCATATATGTGATACTGCAAAATATTACATGTGATTATGTGTTTGATATTGCATGCAAAATGTGTGCAATTACATTCATGTTCAAGTTCATGTTCAAGTTCATGTTCAAGTTCATGTTCAAGTTCATGTTTAAGTTCATGTTTAAGTTCATGTTCATGTTCAAGTTCATGTCCAATGTCATTTCCAATGTCATTTACACTATCATTTCCAATATCATTTCCGTGTTTTCTCACTTTCATTTCGTTGCAAATAATTACTATGAAAGGTGAAGTTTTGTCACCGCATCGCGGTTACCCGATTTCTAGTTATTATTATTATTATTATTATTTTTCTTTCCGAAAAATGTTCTCGAAAAATTTTCAAATAATTTGTGTACATAGTCCTATGTGACCTAATTAAATTGTCCAATGTAACCCCATACCTCTGACCTATTTTTCAAGGTCATTGACCCCTTTGAAATAAATTTTTTCTATATTTCAATTGACCATTACTCATATATTAACTGATCAATTATAATTTCCTAATAAACTATATATAATAGACTTATACTAAATAAACTGACCTAATTTTCAAAAGTATAGGTCAAGGTCGAGGTCATACAGGTCAATTTTTACTCTCAGAGGTTTGCGCGCCTGATCTCTATATAAGCAACTTCGAAAATTGCAGAATTCAAGCCAATTGTTACAGTAAATGACTAATCCATGGCAAGCGATCATTTTTATGATGATATCATGCTTAGTTATTTAATTATGGAATTTTTTGTGTCAACCGCGTCGTCAAAACTGGTGACCTTGATTACTTGACACTGAAATATCGATTTTAGGCCAATAAAATGTATTGTGAACCCCCCCAAATATGCCCATAAAACCTCCATAGCCACCTTCAAATTTGTCCTTAACCTCATTTTTCAAGGTCATTTGACCTGTTTAATGTTCAAATCACTCAATTTTCAAAAATTCCAACAATTATGTTATTTCCAGCATATCGGGTTCATATTTTAAATTATAATAGCCAGGAGCTATATTGTTGGAACCCTGAAATCGGAATTGATTTATCTCTTCATGCTGATTTATAAAAAAATTCCAAATATGGCATACCGCGCGACATGAAAAATTAGCCTATTTTTGCCAATTAGAGAGGTAAATATTGATCCTACATAGCTCAAATAATGAAATGACCCCCCCTAAGTCATACACCCCGAATCTGTAGAAATTATAGATTTTGACCTTGAAAGGTATTTTCAAGGTCAAAATCAAGGTCAAATATTTGACAAAATTGGATATTTGAGATATTTAATTTTTTTTAAGTGGGAAATAATGAAGGGATTTTTACAGTCTTTTCATAGGTCAGTCCTACAATACCCTAGAAGAAATGTGTAAAGTTTTAAGTCCATCGGATTGACCTACATTGCACAATAAATGTCACAAGGTCAAAAAATTACTGCAAAATTGACCCTCTCATTTTCCAATTTCACACTTGTACCCAAACTTTGATGGTCTGTATCTCCGGTTCTAATTAAGCTACAGAAAAACTGAAAGCATATTCAGAAAGCCCAAATTCTCCTCTAGTATTCATTTTCTATACATTTTAACGTATCTCTGCTAGTTAAAAAGATCGCCGGACCCTGAAAAATATATGTTTTCGGTCAAGATTTCACCAATTTACATTTTTTTGACAAAGAAGTCAGTCTTCAAAAAATTTGATAATATTTCGAGATATAGTCCTAACATATTTACAGTATTTTGTGCTATTTTAAGTCTCTCCTTCAAACCGTTTACCTTTGGGAGCAATTTGGAGTTCAAAACTTGATATTTTCAGAGTCAATTTTTCGGTGAAATTTCATATCTTTACCATTACTTCAATCAACTCTATCTCGGGTTCTAATAAAGTCATATGAATGATACAAGCCGTTTTGGAAAGCTCAGATTCTCCTCTTATTCTAATTTTTGTACATTTTGTTGTGTCGTGAACAGGTAAAAAGATCGGTCAACCCTGAAAAAATCATCTTTTCCTCACCTAACCGAATGACTGTACTCAGACTGGAACACCAGTGATTACTAAAATTTGTGTAGTAATTGCCTAAAAGATGTCAATAAACTAATTTTAAACTAAAGTAAACTAAATAAATTTAACTAAACTAAATAAACTAAGCTAAACATGCATTCACCGGGAAAGGGGGGGCTGTCCGCTAGCTTCATTAACTTGTGCATTGCAATTTATCACAAATAAATAAGGTACATTTTTTATGTTATTTTTTGTACCATTTTATACAATATTTTTGATACTATTTTATATTTTATTCATATAATATTTTATATATTATTTTATATCTTGCTTATATACTTGTTTATATACTTGTTTATATACTTGTTTATATACTTATATACATTTAGACTATTTTCACCCACTGAACTAAATAAACTAAACTAAACATGGGCATTCACTGAGCAAGCTGCTTAAACATGTACAATATACCTTCATATACTTGTTCGTATACTTGTTTATTTTTATACTTAAACATATTTAGACTATTTTCACCAACTGCTCGGTGAAGTTTTATTACCGCTAGCGGTTATCGGAATCTAGTTATTATTTATTTTTCTTTTTTCCGGACGAAAAATTTCATCAAAAAAATTTCAAAAAAATCAGGTATATAGTATTACATGACCTCATTACACTGACCCAGTTTCAGTGACCTTGAATTATTTTTCAAGGTCGCAGACCATTTCAAAGTTCATTTTTTCATATCTTTCTCAAGAGCATATCACAGGCAATTACATGCGTATTTCATTTTCCATTTAGGTTCTTTATTCTACAAGTCCATTACATAATCTGACCCAATTTCAAGAAAGTAGGTCAAGGTCAAGGTTGCACAGGTCCATATTTAGTGCTGGAGATTGTCACGCATGATAGCAAAATCTGTAAGACACAAGGTATCAAAATTGATGCAATGTGATGCCCAAATGTCTAACACATGGTAAGAAGTTATTTTTGTGATGATGTCATGCTTTGTGTTTGAGTTATGTACTTTTTAATAACAACCGCGTCATCAAAACCAATGACCTTGGTAATTTCACCCTGAAATATCAATTTTAGGCAGTAACAATGTATAGTGAACCCCCCCAAAGTTACCCCTAAAACCCCCATAACCACCTTCAAATTTGACCTTGACCTCATTTTTCAAGGTCATTTGGCTCTTCAAAGTGCCAAAAGTGATTATTTTCAAAAATTCTGAAAATTATGTTTTTTTCATGATATCACCTTGATATATTATTTCTAGATAGACAAAAATATGTGCATTTAGAATATCCAACCCAAATTCCTCTAACATTTTACCTTAATTTTCTACAAAATTCCAAATATCGCAAACCGGAGAATGTTAAAAAATGACAAATTATTGCGTTTTGGACATGGAAATATCAATCAGAGAGAGTTACAATAATTAATTGATCCCCCCATTTTCTTATGCTGATTCTGAAAATTATATTGGTTTTGACCTAGAAAATGATTTTCAAGGTCAAATTCAAGGTCAAACATGATGAAAAATTTTACTTTTTTGACATTTGATTTTTTTACACAGGCAAGGAATCAAAATATTGTTACAAAAATGTCACATATACTTGCTACAATAGTCTAGAGGCATCGTAAAAATTTTCAAGGTCCTCGGATTAACCTACATTAGAGTGTAAAGGTCACAAGGTCAAAAAATTAGGGAAAAATTTACGATATTTTTTCACATTTCTCAATGATAGCGTTATTTCAATCGCCTGTAGCTCCGGTCCTAATTAAGTTACAGAGAATCTGAAAACAGATTTGGAAAGGCAAAATTCTCCCCTAGGTTTTGTTTTCTGATCATTTTGTCGTATCTCTGACGGTTTAAAAGATCGCCGGACCCTGAAAATTTCATGTTTTTTGTCAAATTTTCACAATTTATCATCATTTTGACAAGGAAATAATCATTTTATTTTAATGAAGCTATTTGAGCATACTTTCATCTTTCGTTCACACAATCCTGCCAAGTTATATATGTTTCCATTGAACTGTTTTTGTTCTAGAGTAATTTTAAGTGAAAAACTACATTTTTTCAGAAATTTCTGAAGTCCACATTTCTGAATTGTACCATAATTTCTATCGGCCGTATCTCCGGTCCTAATAAAGTTACGGAGAATCTGAAAATAGATTTGGAAAGCACAAATTCTCCTCTATTTTCTGTATTTAACAATTTCTTCTATCACTGACGGTTAAAAAGACCGCCGGACCCTGAAAAATGTATGTTTTCAGAAATTGCATTCATTTCGATGTTTTCAGGACTAGAAATATCTTAGCCAATGCATTCCTAAAATTCCAAGGTTGATGTACTGTTGATGTACTGATTTATGTTCCGGTTGATGCACTGATTGATGCACAGGTTGATGCATGGTCAATGCTCAGGTCATTCGACTGTTCAATGTACTGTTCAATGTACTGTTCAATGTACTGTTCAATGTACTGTTCAATGTACTGTTCAATGTATTGTTCAATGTACTGTTCAATGTACTGTTCAATGTACTGTTCAATGTACTGTTCAATGTACTGTTCAATGTACTGTTCAATGTACTGTTCAATGTACTGGACCAAGTACTGGACCAAGTACTGGACCAAGTACTGGTCCATGTTATTTTCTGTATATAATATTCGGCAAGCTCAAATTTTCCTCTAGTTTTCATTCTCTGAATGTTTTCTTGTAACTCTGATGGTGTAAAAGAACGCCCAACCCTCAAAATTACATTTTTTTGTCAAATATTTTTGTATCGGTCATTGTATCAGTCAGTGTATCAGTCAGTGTATCAGACAGTGTATCATAACTATCAGTCAGTGTATCAGTCAGCGAATCAGTCAGTGTATGGCCACAAACCGATTGACATGTTACAGTAAGGGTTTATCTGTCTGCTGACTATATGTCACATCACAACTAGTCCACGGACAGATAGTTTGTAAGTACTTCCATATATCTGTGCACACTATGTACATTCTAAGTAACATGCAAAATTACGGTTGATAAATTAATACTACATGCGATATGATTTTGCATGATATTGCCAGTGATATTGTATGTTTAATACATTACATGTAACTTTACATTTGATATTGCATAATATTACATGTGATATTGTGTGTGATATTGCATGTAATGTTACATGTGCAAGACACATGCAATTGCATGTGCAAGTTTATGTGCAAGTAGATGTGCAAGTTCATGTCCGAGTTCATGTTCATGTTCAAGTTCATGTCCAATGTCATTTCCTATATCATTTCTGTGTTTTCTCACATTAATTTCACTGCAAATAATTATATGATGGGTGAAGTTTTGTCACCGCATCGCGGTTACCCGATTTCTAGTTATTATTATATCCGAAAAAGTTGCTGCGATTTTCCTGATTATTTTTGTGAATGTACCTGTATACTTGTAGACTACTGTATTCCGGTCCTGAGTTTGAATTTTTATTTTTAATGTATATAGGACCTTTTTAGCGTGAATTTTAGTATATTTAAATAAGCAAAATCTCAATAAACTAATAAACTAGAGTAATTTGCTTTAGTTTATGTCCATGAACAATAAAATTCTATACTTTGGCGAAAAAATAATCGAAATCACTCAAGCGGAACATTCCACACTGAATATTTAGGTCATTTTCGATTTGTTTCGAGTTCGGCAAAAACCATAAATGATAGCAGCATGCTGATTAGGCGAAAAGATGCTCTATGGTATGGGACATGGTAAGACATATTTTTAATTTTGATATTTTAAGTATTTATGGAATGGCGGCCATCTTGGTATGGTGTATTTGCTAAATTTGAGGTGTATGAGTTCAAAATCCATGAAGGAGTCATTTTAGGTAATGCAAATGTATAATGAACCCCCCCAAATATACCCATTTACACCCCATACCAATCTTCAAATTTGACCTTGACCTCATTTTTCAAGGTCATACCACCCGTCAAAGTTAAAATTCACTACATTTTCAAAAATTCCAACAATTATGTTTTTTCAAAGATATCGGGATCATATTATAGACTCTTATAGCCGGCAGCTTGATTGTTTAAATCCTGAAATCGGAATTGATCTATCTCTTCATGCTGATTTATAAAAAAATTCCAAATATTGCATACCGCGCAACATGTAAAATCAGCCTATTTTTGCCCTCTTGAGCAATAAATATTGATCCTACACAGTTCCAACAATTAAATGACCCCCCCTTTGTCACACATTGCCAATCTGGGGAAAATATTAGTTTTGACCTAGAAAGGTATTTTCAAGGTCAAACTCAAGGTCAAATATTTGGCAAAATTGGATATTTGAGATACCAAATTTTTTTTACTAGGAAATAATTGAGGAATTTCCACAATCTCTTTAGTGTTTGGTGCCACAGTACCCTAGAGGACCCTTGCAAAGTTTCAAGTTCCTCGGATTGATATACATTGCATAATAAAGGTCACAAGGTCAAAAAATGACAGCTAAATTGACTGCTCATTTTCCAATTTCGCACTTGTACCCAAACTTTGATGGCCTTTATCTCCGGTTCTAATTAAGCTAGAGAATAACTGAAAACATATTCGAAAAGGCCGTAATCTCCTCTAGTATTTGTTTTCTATGCATTTTAACGTACCTCTACTAGTTAAAAAGATCGCCGGACCCTGAAAATTTCATGTTTTCGGTCATGATTTTACACTTTAACATTTTTTTCACAATGAAGGCAATCTTCAAAAAAATTAATACTCTTTGAAGATGTAATCCTAACACATTTACAGTAGTGTGTGCAATTTCAAGTCTCTGCTGTAAACCTTTTGCCTTTGAGATCAAAATAATGTTCAAAACTTGACATTTTCAGAGTCTATTTTTTGGTGATATTTCACATTTTTGTCATTAATTCAATCGGTTCTATCTTCGGTTCTAATTAGGGTATAGGAATGATGAAAGCAGTTCTGAATACCTCAGATTCTCCTCTTTATTTTGTTTAATGTTCATTTTGGTGTACCATCAATAGTTAAAAAGATCGGTCAACCCTGAAAATTTCAACTTTACATATTATAACCAAATTAGTGCCCTGAGCTAAAAGAAGTCAATTTTGCTGTGAAGAAATACAAAATCAGTATAAAAGTTGAATGGACCTATTGTGTTAATGTGATACATTATACTGATCTTACTATATCTATGATGCTAAGTATGTGAATGTTCATATTTGTTTTTTTCTTGTCAAGTGGTCAATAAAACAAAATTAAATACACTTAACTAAATAAACCAAACTGAGTAAACCATACTAAAGAAACTAAACTAAATTAATTAAAATAAATAAGCTAAACTGGACTAAATAAATTGAACTAAATAAACTAAATTATGCATGAGCATTCACACAATAGTCTGTACTCATAAACATATACAATATACCTTTAAATAATAAATATATTGGTAAATTCTTCATCACTGACCATGGTCAGTTATAGCCATCTAGTTATTATTATTATTTGGCCACCTAAAATTGGAGAAAGTTAATGAAAGTTGGTGGATAGGTAGTCCTAAGTGAGAGGAGAAGTTGTGCAAAATTTTTTTGACATTGACCTATTTTTCAAGGTCAGAGGTCACCTCAAAGTCAAATTTTCCAAAATTTCAAAGTGGATTATCTCTTTTAATATCATTGTTAGAAAATTAGGACTTAGGAACCTTTATATAAACATGTGTTGCTACATTTTTGGCCTATATCGTTTATTGGGAGATGAGGGTAAAGGGGTATTTACCCCCTTTTGACAAAAACCAGTTGCCCATGTTTTCAGAAAAAACTATAATGGCTAGAGGCTTGGTTTTTGCTGTAATTGATAGCCTGACTACTCATCCAGTGCAAGACACCTTTTATATTTTGATCAAAGAAGGGGTTTTTGAGTTATGGGACTTTCAAAAATGGGTGTTTTGTCCAAAAAGTGAAAACATTTTTTAACTTTGGTTTGAATGGAGGGAATTTCATGAAACTTGGTGTGTATATAGTATTCATGAATTACAGACACATTATAAAATAAAAATGACGTTTTGTGGGTAATTACCCCAAAAGGGGTGATTGACTCTAACTTGTGATTAAAATGGACGAATTTCTCCAAATTTTGCACAAGTCCAGTATATTGACATGGGGACATAATGCAAGTATGAATTTTATGTCAAGGGGTAATTTACCCCCTTATTCTGGATCGAAAGGGGTGAATATGTGTTTTGAGCAGTTATTGTGTATTGAATGATACAATAGGCATCGTTTGAGACTTTCCTTCGTGCTGTGGATGTTCCTGGATAAAAATTGTCGTTTTTAGGTAATTACCCCAAAAAGGGGTAAAAAGTCATAACTTTTGATTGACTTGGACGATTTTCTCCAAATTTTGCACAGGTTTAGTATCTTGACATTGGGACATAATGCAAGTACGATTTTGATGTCATGAGGTAATTTACCCCCATATTCAAGATCGAAAGGGGTGAATATGTGTTTTGAGCAGTTCTTATCTTTGCAATGGTATAATAGGCATCGGTTGGGACATTACTTCACAATACAGATGTCTTTAGGTGAAAATTGTCATTTTAAGGAAAAAAAAAAAAAAAGGGGGTAAATATTGATAACTTTTGATTGACTTCGACGATTTTCTTCAAATTTTGCGCAGGTTTAGTATCTTGACATTGGGACGTAATGCAAGTATGATTTTGATGTCATGGGGTAATTTACCCCCATATTCAAGAGCGAAAGGGGTGAATATGTATTTTGAGCAGTTCTTGTCTTTCCAATTGTACAATTGGCATCGGTTGGGACTTTACTTCACACCATTGATGTCTTTGGGTTAAAATTGCCATTTTTAGGTAAAAACCCCGAAAAAGGGGTAAATATTCATAACTTTTGACTTACTTGGACGATTTCCTTCAAATTTTGCACAAGTTTAGTATCTTGGCATTGGGACATAATGCAAGTACGATTTTGATGTCATGGGGTAATTTACCCCCATATTCTGGATCGAAAGGGGCGAATATGTGTTTTGAGCAGTTCTTATCTTTGCAATGGTATAACAGGCATCGGTTGGGACTTTACTTCACACCATTGATGTTTTTGGGTTAAAATTGCCGTTTTTAGGTAATTACCCCAAAAAAGGGGTAAATATTCATAACTTTGATTGACTTGGACGATTTTCTTCGAATTTTGCACATGTTTAGTATCTTGACATGGGGACATAATGCAAGTACGATATGGTAGGGGGGGGACTTAATTTGCTTTTTTGGGAAATTCAATATGTATACCAGCCAAATTTGTGCCATTGGGTCCCCCATTAACAAAAAACCAATTTTTTTGAAAATCTGACAAGTGCTACCCCCCTTGACATATGCCTTGAAGTTTTTGTGATTTAAAACGCTCGCGAGGACGTTTACATCTACCGCGTTTAGTTACTATTCAATATATGACAATACAAATAGAACCATTGGATTCCTCTAGTCAAGAGCTTTAAAATGAGTACCCACATGATGGGTCTACTATGATATTTGTTTTCACAGTTATTAGGAAATGTTACTGGAAATTGCGGCGAGTACCACCTTCAACTTTACTCAATGAAGTTCAGGCAATTTTGATAAATTAGAAAGTTCAAGTGTTTTAGTGAAATATCTTATACCAAGCATAACTGTTTTTGAATCTCAATCTGGCATCTGAACATAATTATTTTATGGGTTAACCATTTAAAAACTTGTCATTGCTTTATTCAGAAATACCATTGCTTTTATTCGCACAACATAATGTTGCTGATTCATTCACTTACACTCATAATGATTTTATGCAATTCATAGAAATGAATTCTTTGAGGTATGCCAACAGAAAATAGCCTAACACAATTTTGATAATTATTGTCCTGCAATTTATTTAATAATCTGGAAGTATAATGAATTTAGAATACACTGCAATGTCAGGCAATCGGTTCAGGAATATTGAAGTTACGAGAAATGATATGTTTCATGACTTATTTGTAGAATAATATATTCTTGTGAATGACAGCATAGCTATTTCAAGATCAAGCCATCCATGAATGAGCAAGATATTATTGCCTACTCTTATTGAGACTCACATTCTGACAGGTAATGTAGCCCTGATAATGAGGATACTATAAATATCAATATTCAATAAACAGGAAATTTGGATGTCTGAAAACATTGATGCTTGCTGTGTCAGCAGTGAGGTCAGACATTCCTTTCCCAAAAATTAGGACAAGTAATTTAAGTAGGCTGTACATTTTGCAAAATGATGTAATCATTCAATAGACTCGGAAATATCTCTGAACTTAATGCTTCAAATCGATCATCCAAAAATAAACTAAATGGTTAAATATCAATGGACGGAATTACTTAGTCAAAGTTATGTTACTAATCTTTCATGACATATGAATTGGCAGTTGATACTGAAACCTTAGTAATAAATAAATTATCATGGATCTCTCTTGAAAGTATACTATGCATACAATTTCATGTATATGATATATATGATTTGTGTAATTTCCTTCCACCCATGCAGATGAAATTTTGACCTTATTTAGCATGATTACCTGATATTTTAATTATCCACGGCTTCTATTTAGTGCAGTAGGCCTATGCAATTAGCTTTTTTTTTTTATTGTACACAGTCCGTGTGAGAAGATTCTTTGCCTGGAAGCATTTGGCTTCATAACAATTAAACTTTGTGAAAGGCACAATACAACTAATGATACTAGTATCTCAATAATTTATGGAATATCATTAATTTATGAAAGCGTTTTATACTTGGGAGTCTTAGACCAATTTTCTTGTGAGCCAGAAGGGCCAGGCTTTATCTAAATAAGTCAGGACCCTTCAACCACACATAGGAAGCTTTATTAACAGTTGATGTCATTCTTCTTTGTTTTGTGCCATACAAACGCTTTATGGCACGCTGACTATAACATTTGCAGTAAAAAAAGAAATACCAAGTAAATTATTATTTCCATTCCTTAATGTATATATATTAAGCACAAAATATGTAAATCAATTTATTTTTTAAGACCAAGACTCTTGGTAAGAGTCCTGTCTGAAAAAAAAAGTGCATAATTGGTAAAGTTTGCTTATGAAATATGAATGCCAGAAGTATTTGACATTAAATATTGTTCGGAATGGCATCGACTTTAGTTTATCGGATATATAGCTTCCTGGTATTCATTTTAAAGGAAATTTTTCAGAGAATCCAAATATGTTATCCCCATTCTTCTATCTGTGATAGGGCCGAAGATATCGCAAACCGCGACTTTGCGGAAGAGCAATATATCCTGAAAACTTCAAGGCCTATGTCAAGGGGGGTAGCGGTGCTCCGATTTTCAAATTTTTTATTAATGTTCATAACTCACCTAATGGCACATTTTGAGCCGGTATACATACAAAAGTAGGATTAAGTCCCCCCCCTAGATATGGATGTCATGGGGTTATTTACCCCCACATTCCGGATCGAAAGGGGTGAATATGTGTGTTGAGCAGTTCTTATCTTTGCAATGGTATAACAGGCATCGGTTGGGACTTTACTTCACACCATTGATGTTTTTGGGTTAAAATTGCCGTTTTTAGGTAATTACCCCAAAAAAGGGGTAAATATTCATAACTTTTGATTGACTTGGACGATTTTCTTCAAATTTTGCACAGGTTTAGTATCTTGACATTGGGATATAATGCAAGTACGATATGGATGTCATGGGGTTATTTACCCCCATATTCTGGATCGAAAGGGGCGAATATGTGTTTTGAGCAGTTCTTATCTTTGCAATGGTATAACAGGCATCGGTTGGGACTTTACTTCACACCATTGATGTTTTTGGGTTAAAATTGCTGTTTTTAGGTAATTACCCCAAAAAAGGGGTAAATATTCATAACTTTTGATTAACTTGGACGATTTTCTTCAAATTTTGCACAGGTTTAGTATCTTGACATGGGGACATAATGCAAGTACGATATGGATGTCATGGGGTTATTTACCCCCATATTCAGGATCGAAAGGGGCGAATATGTGTTTTGAGTGGTTCCTATCTTTGCAATGGTATAACAGGCATCGGTTGGGACTTTACTTCACACCATTGATGTGTTTGTGTTAAAATTGCCGTTTTTAGGTAATTACCCCAAAAAGGGGTAGATATTCATAACTTTTGATTGACTTGGACGATTTCCTTAAAATTTTGCACAAGTTTAGTATCTTGACATGGGCACATTATGCAAGTATGATTTTGATGTCATGGGTTAATTTACCCCCATATTCAGGATCGAAAGGGGCGAATATGTGTTTTGAGTGGTTCTTATATTTGCATTGGTTTAACAGGCATCGGTTGGGACTTTACTTCACACCATTGATGTTTTTGGGTTAAAATTGCCGTTTGTAGGTAATCACCCCAAAAAAGGGGTAAATATTCATAACTTTTGATTGACTTGGACGATTTTCTTCAAATTTTGCACAGGTTTAGTATCTTGACATGGGGACATAATTCAAGTTTGACTTTGATGTCACGGGGTAATTTACCCTCAAAATCAATGCCGAAAGGGATGAACAAGTATTTTGAGCAGTTTTTGTGTTTTCAATGGTATATTCCGTTATGTGTTTCCATTGATTTTTCGTATGAATTGTTCAATCTTTTGCCTGCAAGCCCACGTATTCCATGTCGAATCATTTCCTACCTTTTCAAAGGTTGCCTGCAAGTTACCATTAGCTTCTACAACTCCCACTAACTGGCCATGTTAATAGTTGTTAACGTTAGATGTCTTTCTTAGTCTAAGTCCTGAAAGTTTAAATATAGGAAGCACTAGTCTACAATTAGTCCCGTTTACCTTACTATTTAATCATAGATGAAAGGTGATGTCATAATCTTAAAAAAATTAGACTTCTAAATTCCAGGTAAAGTCTGGTGAATGCTCATTCCCGATAAATTTATTGGGAATAATTGAGAACTAGTTATTATTATTATTTGGCCACTTTTTGCCAGTTAGTTTTTGTGCTAGAGACTTGAAATTTTGTACATAGGTAGTCCTTGGTCAGCACTTTCATTTTTTGTGAAAATGGTTGACCTTGACCTTGAACTCAAGGTCACAGGTCATCTCAAAGTCAAATTTTCCAAAATTTCAAAGTGGATTATCTCTTTTAATATCATTGTTAGATTATTAGGACTTAGGAACCTTTATATAAACATGTGTTGCTACAATTTTGGCCTGTATCGTTTATTGGGAGATGAGGGTAAAGGGGTATTTACCCCCTTTTGACAAAAACCAGTTGCTCATGTTTTCAGAGAAAACTATAATGGCTAGAGGCTCAGTTTTTGCTGTAATTGATAGCCTGACTGCTCATCCATGGTAAGACACTTTTTATATTTTGATCAAACTTGGGGTTTCTGAGTTATTGGACTTTCAAAAATGGGTGTTTTGTCCAAAAAGTGAAAACATTTTTTAACTTTGGTTTGAATGGAGGGAAATTAATGAAACTTGGTGTGTATATAGTATTCATGAATTACAGTCACATTATAAAATAAAAATAACGTTTTGGGGGTAATTACCCCAAAAGGGGTAATTGACTCTAACTTTTGATTAACATGGACGATTTTCTCCAAATTTTGCACAAGTCCAGTATATTGACATGGGGAGATAATGCAAGTATGATTTTGATGTCAAGGGGAAATTTACCCCCTTATTCTGGATCGAAAGGGGTGAATATGTGTTTTGAGCAGTTATTGTGTATTGAATGATACAATAGGCATCGTTTGAGACTTTCCTTCGTGCTGTGGATGTTCCTGGATAAAAATTGTCGTTTTTAGGTAATTACCCCAAAAAGGGGTAAAAAGTCATAACTTTTGATTGACTTGGACGATTTTCTCCAAATTTTGCACATGTTTAGTATCTTGACATGTGGACATAATGCAAGTACGATTTTGATGTCATGGGGTAATTTACCCCCATATTCAAGATCGAAAGGGGTGAATATGTGTTTTGAGCAGTTCTTATCTTTGCAATGGTATAATAGGCATCGGTTGGGACTTTACTTCACAATACAGATGTCCTTAGGTGAAAATTGTCATTTTAAGGTAATTACCCCCAAAAAGGGGTAAATATTCATAACTTTTGACTGGCTTGGACGATTTCCTTCAAATTTTGCACAAGTTTAGTATCTTGACATGGGCACATAATGCAAGTATGATTTTGATGTCATGGGTTAATTTACCCCCATATTCTGGATTGAAAGGGCGAATATGTGTTTTGAGCAGTTGTTATCTTTGCAATGGTATAATAGGCATCGGTTGGGACTTTACTTCACACCATTTTTGTTTTTGGGTTAAAATTGCCGTTTTTAGATAATTACCCCCAAAAAGAGGTAAATATTCATAACTTTTGATTGACTTGGACGATTTTCTTCAAATTTGGCACAGGTTTAGTATCTTGACATGGGGACATAATGCAAGTACGATATGGATGTCATGGGGTTATTTACCCCCATATTCCAGATCGAAGGGGGTGAATATGTGTTTTGAGCAGTTCTTATCTTTGCAATGGTATAACAGGCATCGGTTGGGACTTTACTTCACACCATTGATGTTTTTGAGTTAAAATGGCCGTTTTTAGTTAATTACCCCAAAAAAGGGGTAAATATTCATAACTTTTGATTGACTTGGATGATTTTCTTCAAATTTTGCACAGGTTTAGTATCTTGACATGGGGACATAATTCAAGTTTGACTTTGATGTCACCGGGTAATTTACCCTGAAAATCAATGCCAAAAGGGATGAGCAAGTATTTTGAGCAGTTTTTGTGTTTTCAATGGTATATTTGGTTATGTGTTTCCATTGATTTTTCGTATGAATTGTTCAATCTTTTGCCTGCAAGCCCACGTATTCCATGTCGATTTATATCCTACCTTTTCAAAGGTTGACTGCTAGTTATTATTATTTTTCTTGTCCAGTTAACTTTGAAGCTAGAGCCTTGAAACTTTGTACATATATAGTCCATGGTTAGTACTTCATTCTGGTAGAACAGATTTGACCTTGACCTTGAACTCAAGGTCACAGGTCATCTCAAAGTCAAAATTTTCAAATTTTCAAAGTTGATTAATTCATTAAATGTTATAGTTACAGACATGAGATTGAAATATATGTGTACAAAAGTGGTTCTCTACAAATTTGGGTAGAATTTTTTTTTCTGATGTGACGAAAAAGGGGTATTTACCCCATTTTGATAAAAGCCAGTTGCTCCTGTTTTTAGAGAAAACTACTTCACTTAGAGACCCAGTTTTTGCTGTGATTGGTAGCCTGACTAAATATCCATGGTAAGAAACCTTTTATATTTTGATTGAATAAGGGGTTGTTGAGTAACAGGACTTTCAAAAATGGGTGTTTTGACCAAAAAGTTAAAACTTTTTTTAAACTTTGGTTTGAATGGAGGGAATTTGATGAAACTTGGAGTGTATATGGTATTTATCAATTAGAGTCATATCACAAGATAAAAATGACGTTTCGGGTAGTTACCCCAAAAAGGGGTAAATGATTATAATTTGTGATTGACATTGACGATTTACTTCAAATTTTGCAAGAGTTTACTCTTTTGACTTGAGGACCTAATGAAAGTGTAAATTTGAAGTCATGGGGTAATTTACCCTCATAACCAAGGTCGAAAGGGGTAAATATGTATTTTGAACAGTTCTTAAGTTTTTAATGGTGTATAAGACATCGATTGGGTCTTGCCTTTTCATCACTGATGTTACTGGATAAAATTTGTCAGTTTTAAGTAATTACCCCCAAAAAGGGGTAAATAGCTGTAACTTGTGATTGACATTGACGATTTTCTTCAAATTTTGCACAGGTTTACCATTTGGACATGGGGACATGATGAAAGTGTAAATTTGATTTCATGGGGTAATTTACCCTCGTAATCAGGGTCGAAAGGGGTGAATGTGTATTTTGAACAGTTCTTATGTTTTTAATGGTGTACTTCACATTGATTGGTATTTGCCTTTTCATTACTGATGTTTGAGGATAAAATTTGTCAGTTTTAAGTAATTACCCCAAAAAGGGGTAAATAGCTATAACTTTTTATTGTTTTGAACAATTTTCTTCATTTCTTGCAAATGTTTAATATCATGGTTTGGAGACATAATGAAAGAGTACATTTGATTTAATGGGGCAATTTACCCTTATAATCAGGAACGAAGGGGGTAATTATTTGTTTTTGAGCAATACTTGTTTTTGAAAGGTGCATTTGGCATCGGTAACTTCTTGCCTCTACACTTGGGATGTTAGGGATGAAAATATGCGTATTTAGGTAATCACCCCAAAAAGGGGTAAATGTCTATAACTGCTGATTGACTTGGACGATTGTCTTCTAATTTTACATAAGTTTATTATGTGGTCCTGCGGACATGATGTAAGTAAATTTTTGATGTTAGAGGACAATTTACACCATAAATCTTAGTCGGAAGGCGTTAATATAACATTGTGTTGATAATGGAGTATTAGGTTTTCCACCTTGTTCTACGCATATTATCGAATGTTTTAATGTCGAATCATCCCTTTGACCTTTTAAGGTTGAAGTCCCCTGTGACCCTAGTTTAATTTCTTTCCTTAAACATAATGTTTAATTCACATCACTGAGGTTAGATTTGAGCAAAAGGGGGTTTTGAGATTTCTTGTCAAAACTTTAGAATGGTAAGGCCCCGAGTCAGAACTACATTATATGTGCATAAAGCATATTTGAATATATATAATATATATACTCTGGTTGGTTAATGTACTTTTGAGCTTTTTGAGGGCTACACTGCTATTCCTTCAAATGCTGCTGTATTAAAGACAGTTCTGTATATTTCATTCAAATTTTCGACATAAGGCTTCCAAGAAAATATGTTAAGGAAAAAAAAAATTTTTTTCAGGGGGGTCACTGTATTTTTTAATAGGAAAAATGCTATTTTTAGCTTAAAATCTGAAGAAAAACTTAAACAAAAGGCCGAGGGATGAATTTTAATGGTAGAAATGCAAATAAGGTGTCAAATGAAAGTAGAGAGGCAGCACTATAAGATGGTGGAGGCGCTATTTTGAATTTTGAATTTTAATCCCTGTTCCATGGGGTTTTAGATGAAACTGAGCCATTTTTGGCATCTTTATTGGGCAAAAAAAAATACACAGACCAAAATTTTAAAAAGCGCCTCCAGCATCATATAGTGCTATCTCTCTGCTTTCATTTGACACCTTATTTGCATTTCTACTATTAAAATTCATCCCTCGGCCTCTATTTTAGTGTTTTTATCATAATTTAAGCTAAAAATAGCATTTTTTCCTGTTAAAAGATGCAGCGACCCTCCGAAAATTTTTTTCTTTTTCCTTTGACATGTTTTAAGAGATTCCTGATGCCGAAAAGTGGGGGTAAAACTGCACAAATGCCTTTAATTGAGCATCATTTAAGAGCATGTCAGTTCTGTCCAAAAAAGGTGAAAAGTGCATTAACCAACCAGAGTTAATTTATTATATTTAACCACATACATTCTGAGGAAGAACACGATGAAAAAAATATACTTGAGGCATTGTATGGCACTTTGAGTAACCAAGATCCAAAATTGACTGAAATGTGACAATTCAAAGGTCTACAGTAAGTGTTGTTTGCCTATTTTTAGCAATTTCTGTCTTTTCCTGTTCAAAAATCTAATGATATAACAGATATGTGCATGAAAATAGTGTGTTTTTATTTTTCATGTTTATTCAATTTGTTCATATTCAAAAGCATTGCATGACTTTATTAGAAACAAAAAGGTTAGGAAGTTGATATTTTCACATTTTGTGAATTTTAAACTTCTTCTGTTGGCCTAAAAAGTGCATAAACTACATGCACATAAATATTTTTTTACAAATTATACTTGGGGCACATTGTATGGCACTTTGAGTAACCAAGATCCAAAATTGACTGAAATGCGACAATTGAAAGGTCTATAGTTTTTGCCTATTTTTAGCAATTTCTGTCTTTTTATGTTCAAATATATGATGATGTACCATATATATCCATGAAAACCATTTATTTCATTCATGTTTATTAATTATGTTCATATTCAAGAGCATGGCATGACTTTATTAGAGACGAAATGGCCAGGAAGTTGATATTTACAAATTTTTGTGAATTTGAAACTTGTTTTGTCGGCCTTAAATATTTCGTCAACTACATAATGGCCATGAACGTTCCTTCTTGATAGGTTTAACAATAATACATATTGGTTTTTACCTATATAGTTATTACTGTTTTGGTGTGAGAGACCAAAATTCAAGAAAAATGTAAAAAATTACACATTTTTCCAGTATTTTGGTTTTTATGCATAATGCGTTAGATGGACCCTCTAAATGATTCAAGCAATTAAGAGAGCTATATTTTAGACAACTAAATTCTAAATTTCAAATGTCTAACTCCAAAATTGAGGGAATTGCAGAGGGTTGAAAAAAACCTATTTTTTACACATTTTTGGTTCATTCTTTGAAATCTATTTTAGTTACAGCATTCAGACCCCCAAAAGGCACAACTCGTCTATCTCAAGGAAGACTCAGTCAAATCAATTTGACTGAATTTTGAAATATGTCTGAAAAATAATCTCGAGAATCTCTAGCACCAAATGGCATTAGAAATAAGCCCAATGGGTCCATTTATTACCATGCACTACTCCTTCAAACTCTCGGTATTTTGGGACATTTTCCCTCTGTTTTACAGCAATTTTCCATGAAAAACTGACATCTTTCATGGCTCATCTGACTCAGCCCAACTGATTTGACCTAGTCTTCCATGATACGATGAAAGAGGACAATCAGTCATGTCAACATACAAATAGATTTAACCTTTTATGCTTATGCATCATTCAAAAAAATAGAAAGGTTAGTCTTAAGTAAAGCTAGGTTTCAGTGGTTTGACTGAGTCTTCCACTACAGAATCTGAGTTGCACAATGGGAACTTTTGAGGTAAAAAACAGTTAAACCTGCTTTGACTGAGTCTTCCATTGAATTATTCCCTCCAAAAAGTTGTTTGTTGTGCAAGCTAAAAAGGTCAAAATGGTTTGACTGAAGCCGACTCTATGCATATAAAAACAGGGACCCTTTTTGGGTCCTTACTGACACTACTGACGTCAGAAAGGTCATATTTTTAGTTTGTTGCTGACGTCAGGATGATGGAAAAAATCTATCCTTGCTGACTGCATGTCAGAAGTGGGGCATTTTGAGACTCTTACTGACAGGACTCCAATTGGCCCTGGATGTCAGCTGATCATAATATTACTATATGTTCTGACGTCAGGATGGTGGAAAAAACTATCCTGGCTGACGTCAGTTGTGTCAGTAAGACCTAATTTTTGCTGTCAGTATCCTTCGTCAATGACTGTCTTCTTGACCCTAGAAACCATTACAAATATGGTGGCAGTAGAGGTCAGGATCGCCTATTTTTATGATCTGGACTGACAGTCAGGAAGAAAACAAAATATTGCTATCCTGACGTCAGTACAGATTAATAAATGAATCCCTCCTGACGTCAGCAGTGTCAGTAAGACCTGATTTTTGCTGTCAGTATCCTTCGTCAATGACTGTCTTCCTGACCCTAAAACCATTACAAATATGGTGGCAGTAGAGGTCAGGATCACCCATTTTTATGATCTGGACTGACAGTCAGGAAGAACACAAAATATTGCTATCCTGACGTCAGTAAAGCTTAATAAATGTACCCATCCTGACGTCAGTAGCGTCAGTAAGACCCTACTTTTGGTCCCTGTTTTTAGCTGACTCTATGAATCTGCATAAGTCTAGTGGAAGACTCAGTCAAAGCTATGTTTTGGCTGGTTCATCCTCCATTTTCTAGTGGAAGACTCAGTCAAAGCTATGTTATGACTGAGTCTTCCACTAGAAAATGGAGGATGACTCAGCCAAAATATAGCTTTGACTGAGTCTTCCACTAGATTAATGGCAGATTCACAGAGTCGGCTTCAGTCAAACCACTTTGACCTAGTATGGAAGTTAAAATAATGAAGCAACTGCCTTGCAGCTTCCTGGAATAGTCAGTCAAAATTACTTTATCAAATAAATTTTACGTTTTTTAAACATCATTTATGTTTCTGCACGATCACAACACCAAGCTGAACACAATGATATAACTCTCAATGAAATCAGTGGGGGGAAACAGAAGTTATCTGCGGATTTGTTTAGTTTTCAGAATTTCCGGTCTGCTGAAAATTGCAAAATTTGCTATATCTGAGTCTTCCATGAGATAGACGAACTAGGGTATCAAATACATATTATGGTAGATTTTCATACCCATAGGTATAACCGTTTCCAAGTTCTGGTCCGGAAACGAAAAAAATTAATTTTTCTGAATTTTCAATATTTAACAAAAACTGTGGTCATTACATAAATATGAACTCCAGAAGGCACATTAACACTATAAGACCCATTCATGTGTCAAATTTCATTTATATAGGTGTAATAGTTTTGGCACAGAGGCCAATACACATTGTGTGACGCCCCCCGCCCGCCCGCCCGCCCGGCCGCCCGCCGGACGGACAAAAATTTGCCATACTAACTACAATACCCGACGGCAATATTCATTGCCGAGGGTAAAAAGGACCTATGCAAAATATTAAAGCATTTCAACATGATTAACTGGTGCCTCAAGAGCCTTGAAGTTTAGTCGTTTTTGCTCATTTTAGACGATTTTCGCAATACACAGTTCTCTATAACTTCGTCAATTTGTATCATACAACATTTTTAATGCCATGGTAGGAAAAATCTCAAAACGACCTTCAATTTGCATACCAACATCAATGGTCTACAATTATTATGCAACTCTTACTAACTCTTCAACTGACACTTATATGAACGAAAGTGTTTCAGAGCGATTTAACCTAAAAAAATTATTTAATTTCACTCCTAATTTTATTTTATTCTCAATCTACAAATGGCTAGATGAATGACTTATATGAATGAAAATGTTTCAGAGCGATTAAACCCAAAAAAAATTATTTAATTTCACTCCTAATTTTTGTTATTCTCAATATAAAATGGCAGGATGGACAATTGGACATGCATAACTTTTGAAACAACTTTACTGATGGAAATGCCTGCTTTATCAGCCACGGGTTTTAAAGAAAAATCTTGTGAAAAGAGCTGAATATATATGATGAAATGGTTATATTTCATGTTTTATTTTCATCAGAATTGCTGCAGCATACCAAGAGTGGTACCATATGAATGGTAACTTTGTTATTTTCAGGTGGCATTATTTATGTTTTCCTAAATTCAATTCTGAGAAAATAAATATGAAATACAACAGCCCCATCTGATATTATTTTCAACTTTTTCACACATTTGTCGCTTTTCATTTGTATAAATGGCACTTGTTTTACAAATTATATATATGGTCATCCTGCCATTTGTAGATTGATAATCACAACAGCAGCTGCTGGTAGTAAAATAATTTTTTTTCTTGGTATACTGAATAAATTCTGATCCTATGAAGATATAACACAAAATATACCCATCAATCTGATATCTTCAGCTCTTTTGACTAGATTTATCACTGAAAAAATATTTACATCATCTTAGAATTGACTTCAGGACAACTTACATGATAACACATGAAAAACAAAAAAAAAAAAGTTGTTCATACATTTATATGGTACCACTCTTGGTTTCCTGAATCAAACCTGATAAAGACAAAACATAAAAATAACAGACTGATCTGTTATTTTTAGCGCTTTTAACAAGAAGTATCATAAAAACTACATGGCTCATAAAGCGAGCATTTTCATGAGCCAAACTTGTTTTGGGAATTAAATATACTGTCAACCTGCCATTTGTATATTGAGAATCACAGCAAGTGGCAGAAAAGAATGTTTTTTCTTTGAGTGCCTAATCAATACTGTAGAAGATATCACAAATAACATAACAAGTCCATCTATTTTCAGCTCTTTTGACAAGTTTTATCATTTAAAATAATTATATCAACCCAAAATGGGCTTAAGGACCACAAAAATAAAAAACCAACAAAATTTATGTTTATTGGTACAATTCTTGGTATACTGATGGTATGCTGAATCAAATCTGATGCCGATAAAACATGAAATTTAACTGCCCCGTCCGACATTTTCAGCTCTTTTGACAAGATTTAACATAAAACAATTCATGACATTTTCATGAACAAAAATATCTTAAAAAGTTATATATGGTCATCCTGCCATTTGTAGATTGAGAATAAAAACAGCAGTGAAATGAAATAATTAAATATTTTTTTTAGGTTTTATCACTCTAAAACACTTTCGTATAATATAAGTGTCAGCTGGAGAGCTGATAGGAGTCAAGTAATTATTGTAGACCATTGATGTGGGTATGCAAATTGAAGGTCTTTTTGAGACTTTTCCAACCATGGCACTTAGAATGTTTTATGATACAAATTGACAAAATTATAGAGAACCGCATATTGCGAAAATCGTCTAAAATGATCAAAAACGACTAAACTTTGAGGCTCTTGAGGCACAAGTTAATCAATTTGAAATGCTTTAATATTTTGCATCAGTCCTTTTTGTAGGTTATATCACAAAATGAGGGGGCACCCCATCAAAAATTAGGACATTATTTTTTCTTTGACACCCTAGTGTTGATGCAAAGAGTAGTAGAAGTTTATTGCCTTGAAAATTATATATTTGAATTCAGAATAAAATTTCCTTCAAAATGAGTAGCAACATGCCATACCTACTTATATTAACAGTGGTCAGCAAGTGCTGTAAGAACTGCATAAAAATGCTCCGCTGGGACAAACAGCCGAAAGGATTGTGCATTCAAAGACAAAAGCGTGAAACGTTCAAGATAGCTTCTATAGACTCTAAACTTCAATTCTAGATGTGCAAAAACTTTGATCCCTAAGTAATCATTTGGGGAGAGAGGCACAGTCATATTGACCTCTTGTTTCAATGATTTTATAGGTCAAAAACGGAGGTTTCACTCAATATGTTATCGACCCTAATTTTTTTAATTCAATCAGATGAGTGATCTATCATGTTGTTCAAGTAATAAGTAAAATATTAAAGTGTACTGTAGATAGATTTGGAGTATATTCAAAATAAGTTAATCATGTAACGTTTTGTAATATAGCAGGCCTATGTACATATAGAAAAAATATACATTGTATTCTCTGACAATCCATTATTCACTAGTCTTTGATGTGTCAGTTTCAAGACTGTCCTTCAACAAATTTTAAACTTTAATTTAACTAGTTAAACATTAAAGAGATTCACTGTGCATTACCGGAAGTACGAAGATGAGGGTGATGGCCGTCACCCTCATCATTCGATCTGCCATTTTTGCCTTCACTTAAAAAGTTTACATGTCATTTGTATACATTTACGAAATATGGCGTTTTTTGGCACATGTTTAGGCACTCAGCTGATGAATCAAACCATGCAGAGTTAACCTGTGAACTGAAATAAGTGAGTGATTGCCTTTGGTAGTCAGGACAGCCATTTGAAACGAAATCAAATGATGAGGGTGACGGCAAGGTAAAAATCGTTGGGATGAGGGTGACTCTGACTTTGGATGATGGTGACTCACATACGAATGTTTCTTGACTGTTAGGTGTAAACATCTTGCAATTGATTGTCAGTTACAATTCAACCTGCTTGAGTTTCTATCTCAGCCAAACACACATACATGCCAATTGATGGTGCAGAAAATTTACTTCCACTCTCAAGATCATCGGGGATGAGAACCTTTTCTGAAAATTTGGTTAAATAGTGATACTCTTGAGAATGATACCAGTCCTAGCAGTTATCATTCTTATATCAATACTAAATAGAGCTCCTATGAAAAAAGCGAAACCTGTTGGTTCTATAAGTATCAACCGGTTAGAAAATTATCAGATTAGACTGGCACAATGTCTGAAACTTCAGAAAGAGCATAATTTTTGTCTACCATTTGGTTTTTAACAAATTGGTACTTCGATCTGGCACACTCACAAATTGATAGTGCAGTTGTACTTAAGTTAGAATCTCGTAGTGAAGTGCAAAGAATGTAACTTGAAGTCAGATAGACAGAATAGAGAAATTGAAGAATACATTTAGCTCCATCAAGCTATCAATTGGTCAAGCATGTTGGTTCCTTTGCTTTTCTCTTGTTTATGGGAGTGTTCTACAAGCCCAAAGAAAGTAGAGCTTGAGTTTGATACTGGTTTCACATTTTCTTTGGCTTAGATTGGCATTTATTGCATGTTGGATGATTGGGGCTTTATATACTGTATTTATACACTTGGTAAGCTAATTAGGATAGCAGGGTTACACGGCAATGAGGCAAAGGAGAATTGAAACAGATGTGCAACATATGCCCTGGTTACCCGGTCAGAGCAGGATACTAACCCAGGACCCAGCTATCGGCAGCCCAGTATGCTACCAATGAGCTAACCCTTCTCCTTTTTATTGTGGGTAAGTTCAATGTTATCCCTATGCAGTTGATTAATACAGATTTCTAAGTCATTCACAAACCATACATGTTTGAAATGATGGTACTACTCTGACTGATAAATCAGTCTGCTTTGAGCAAGCAAACGCAGTTTGGCGGCAGACTTACAAAATTGGGTATCTGATTGGCTTGTAGGGCTTGGACAACTGCCTTTCAGGTCTGCATTCAGTTGAACTGAGCAAAATTTGTGCAAGGCCATGAAATAGAGCACTTCCAGTGAAGCGTTGTAGAATGCTCCCTGCTGTCACCGAAGAGCAGGCTACTGTATTCTTCATTACGTTAGCGTGAGAGAAATGTTATGGTATAATAAGATCAGTTTAGTAGTTTTAGCTTCTTTGCAAACTGGTAGATGTTGGCCTGTCACCACAAAATTGCCACCATTGTTTAATTGTCCACTGTGACTTCAGTATTTCTCTTCGGAGTTAATTAGGTAGTTGGATTCACTTCAGGGTATATTTTATGAGTACATTTGAAGAAATCCACAAAGGCTGCAAAACAGCTCCCACACAAATTCATTTGTGTTGTCTGCCAGTGCAAGTGAAGCCTGTGCAGAGCCGTCAATAGCAACATGCACACATTGATATTTTTCATAGAAGCCCTCCCTTATTATACTTCTTCCATTCAGGGAGATCCTTACAGCTCCCTGTTCCATTAGGCCTACTGCTCATTCAGGCAGTCACTATCATCATCAGGAAAAAAATATTGAAGTCACCCTCATCCTCCAAGGCAGTCACCCTCATCTCGATTTCAAACTTTACAGACCATTTCTTGAAATTCCTTTGCCTTTTGACCATTATTGTTGTATCTACCTCATTCTAAAGAACAAAAGACAACTTCTGACAGGTTCTGCATGTGTCAAACTAGCAGATTAATGTGTAAATTGATGGTGAACTTTTGAAGTGGAGAAGAAAATGGCAGATCGCATGATGAGGGTGACGGCCGTCACCCTCATCCACGCATTTCCGGTAATGCACAGTGATATTGCCGTCATAATATTGACTAGTTTCAAATCTATTTCATGTAACAAACATTCAATAAATTGATAAATCAGTAAAACTTTGATGCAGTAAGAGATATCAGATGCATCAGACACAATTGCGGCTTTTGTCCCCATAAAATAACACAAATCCATTCAACAATATAAATATGTATTTGCCCATAAACTCAAGCTCGGATGTCCCGCCAGCTTAAAATACACACAAATTTCGGTGAAACACACGAAAACTCGGAACACTTCACCGAAGTTGAAAGTTAATACATGAAATTGAAATACGAAATCGAAATTTCTCCAACGGAGCGGGTGGGCGGGCGCTCGAGAGTCAAAACAATAATGATTCCTGCGTCCCAGGTTACTGGGAAACACCGAAAACACTTTGCGCCGATTTTCAACCAATCAGCTTCAGGCTGTCGTGACGTCATACGGGGATTCCCCGCGCTGGTGCCGTATTGCCCCAATTAACGTATTTTGATAAAATACCCCCAGTCACACATACGAATTTGTCAGCGAATTTATACTGCTCTAGTCCAGCAGTGAAAAGGGAATGTTCAAATTTGCCATGCAATTGAGACAATATTTTGTGTATAATCACCACGGGGGTAAATGATAATATTATTTTTTAATTATTCTCCTTTTGGTTAAATACCCATTGCAGCGAACATTTAAAACAACCCGTTCATAACCATTTTTTTACTAAATCCATGTGAACTCAGGAGTTGTACATTTGAAAAAATATTCCATTATTTTGAAAAGGATATCAACATAAGTACTTTACAGATATATGATCTGCGAATTAATGTATTACCTTTGTTAAGTATACTATGCTGTATTAACACTATGGGAACCATTTTCTAAAGCACATAATCACATAAAAATACGTACAATTGTAAAATAATAGCATGAACTATAATATCACTGTCATCTTGGACCCTAACCAGAATGAGTTTTAAATAAATGTATGCTTACATTATAAAACTAATATGACAAGAACAAGTGGCCATGAAAATAAGTTATAAATATGTACTATTAATGTTAGTGAAAATAACAAAAAAAGGAGTATCTGACAATGGGTAATGGTATTTTGTGGTGGTGAAGTCGAATATTGAGTCATTTTATGAGTGGTAATTATTTATGACAATTTCGGGTAAATTTGAGTGGTTTGGACAGGCTTGAAACTGAAGATAAGTATGTCATGTTGGTACTCATTTTGTGGGGAATTTTTCACCGATTCCAAATATGCAATCTATTTTGTTGTGTAATATAAAAATAAGGTGTTGCTTTTTTATTTTCGGGGGGGGGGGTTGTTTTTCTATATGTGGGGAGGGGGTAGTTTGATTTTTGGGTCAGAGAGATACAGAAAGTTGAGCTATCCACCAAGCAGGCACTGGAGATTGCTTGAACAATTGGTAGACTTTTCTTCCTTGTTTTACCAAGCAGTCTACAGTCCATTTACAGAATACTAAGATAATAAAATTCACTTACCTTACACAGATATGACACTGTAATGCTATATTCAATATGGGACATTCCTGAGGCATCAAGAACAACTGTACGTGAGTGACTGTTCATTGACAAGTTCTTGATAGAAATGGTAAGTGCAGGCCTCTAAGCCCAAGTCTGGGCTCTCACAAGGGTTGATTGAGGAGATGGTTGGTATTTTTCAACCAATTCGTGTGGTTGACCCTCAACCAATAGAAATGGTAGTTTCAACCATAATTATTGGTTTATTTCGCACAACCAAATGGAATGGTTGGTCTTTTCCCAAAAATTAACCAATCTGTTTTAAGAGTGTGCGCATGTAGAATTATTAGTTGTGACATTGGGCAATAGATTTGAAAACTGCCTCGAGACCAGTCAATAATTGCACCATAATTTTATGTTTTGACATTGTATTTGCAGGCATTGTACCAGTCAAATGGTACTAAGAGGAAGGACTTCTTTACAAGAACTGTGACATCATATTCGGTGAAAAACGCTTTAATGCTGATCATTAAACAGGATGAGGTATTTGATTTAATTTTTTTCATCAACATATAGTAAAATTGGTAACAGAGAGGTACACATTATACATAATCAAATAAGTAAGGCAAGGCAAATAAATAGATAGATATGTTAAATATTTAGGGGGAGACTTAATCTAATTTCATAGGGAAAGCAGCTCAAGATGTGCCATTAGGTGAGATGTAAATCTTCATATTTTTCGAAATCAGTTACCCCCCTCGTAACAGGCCTTTAAGTTTTCAGAAAATATTATGTTTTCATTAAGTTGTGGCTTGCAATATTTTCAACATAATAGGGATATTTCAATTCTCTCGAAAAAATGCTTTGAAATAAATACCACAAACCTCTATCTGACAAACTATCTGTGATGCCACATCGAGCAATTATAAAGTAGTCACTGTTACTCAGTATTCAGCGAGAAACACCTTATTTTATTCGAGCGTCTTGTGGTACTTCGGTTAGAACCGAAAGCGCACGTTTATAGAGCAGGGTCAGGAGCACATTTTAAGACAAAAACCGAATAATTCCGTTGGAAAAATTTTGAGTTATCTTCATTTTAAGTTTTTTGTTTATCACACTCATATTTTCATGCTGAAATTAGGGTAAAGAAAGTTGTTTAAGACATTTAGGATGTTTAGGGAGGCAAATGTGGATGGTAAGACATTATTCCTTAATTTACATTACCATTGTATCCACGTTAGATATGTTAAAACCAGAAATATTGTGCAGGGTGTGATAAACACCTGTGACTGCATATTATAATAATAATAATATAATAATAATAATAATAACTTGATATAGGGCTAATTCCTGTAAACTGCTCATTAGCGCGTTTCCGGTGAATTTAATCATAGAACTTTTTAAACAAGTGGGTTTTTAAGTTCTTTTTGAAGCTTTTCGGTGTTTTTAGTGTTCTACATTTTTTGGGCAATGAGTTCCAGAGTTTTGGGGCTACATGTGAGAAAGCTCGGTCTTCAAACTTATTTTTATTGCATGATGCAGGCTCTGCTAACAGTTTTTGTAGTTGCTTCTCAGATTACGGTTTTGTTCAGGCTTGGCTTGAATAAGTTCCTGAATATATATATATAATGGTGCTTGAGAATTCACAGCCTTCCATGTGATTATCATCAGTTTGAACTGGATATATAAGAATTATAAGAATTAACACACCTGAAAGTAAGTTTGCAGCCATTAAATATTGCCTCCTTTAATGCCTTTGAATGATTTATTGTATTCAGGCCACCTTTAGCAAAATTAAATGTATATTATACAGTTATCGCACATCACCTCGTGCAATATTAGTCACTGAGGTCCAATAAAAACTGATATCGTATGAGGTGATGTGCAATAACTGTTATATCATATGGTTTTTTGTGGCAAAGAAAAGGGCTGGAATTCCTTGTCCAAACTCGTTTTGTGTTTCTTTTGACCTGCCTGTTTAATGCACTATTCTGATGCAACAAATAACATAAGGAGCACAAAAAGTTGATATTCATGTAGCCCTTCAACAGGCGCATCTTTTGCCACAAAAACCAGCTTTCTATCTGTCTCCGTTGCTGTGCAGTGTTGTTTTTCGGACAATTGAAAAACACAATCTTTTTGTTTGCTTGTGGCTGCAGCAGCATTAAAATATGGTGCTTCCTCTCAGGTCAATCTCTTACATGTTAAATTGAGCGTGTAATATCATGCGTGCAATATTTTAGAATTTTGCACGGCTGTCGGCCAATGAGCAGCTACTATTTCGGCTTGCCATATGATATTACATGATATGAATATTTCATGCATTTTCTCACTACAGAATTGTGTGTTATTTGTCATAATATATGTATGTTGGATTTTATTTTTCAATATCTTCAAATTTCTGCAGATGCAGAAGTTAAAAAAACAATGCCTTTGTATAATAATCAGCTTATAGCCTCTATTAAATAACTTAATATTGATTATTTGATCCATCATCGCTCAATTGTCTACCTTTGCTTCTGTTAGCACGCAAGTGACTCTCTTTCAATGTCATGTTCTGTTTCAGTATCAATTGTCAAGCTATTTAGCATCTCACGTTCATATTATGATGGCTTAAAATTAAAGAGACAGGCTAAATACAATTCGAATCAGGCTAAAAGCTGGTGAAACATTCACAACAAACGATCAAATCAATTTACTGGGGCTACAAATTCACTTCTTTGATAAATATGCATCTGCATGTGTTTATCACACTCTGCACACTATTTTTAGCCAATACATATCTAACACAGATACAATTATCATGTAAATTAAACAATGACATCTTACCATCAACACATGTCTCTCTGAACATGATAAATGACTTAAACAACTTTCTATGCCCCCGTGTCACCAAGAGAATATGAGTCTGATAAACAAAAAATGTAAAATGACAATAACTCAAAATTTTCCATACGGAACTTTACGGTTTTTGTCTTAAAATGTTCTCCTGACCCTGCTCTATAAACGTGCACTTTTGGTTTTCTTGTTGAATTTTTTAAATCTTGAAATTTATTCAGGAGCGCTGTGTAAGTTGACATTAAAATTCCTGCAAAGGTGAAAGGTCTGAAAAATTAGGGTAGGTACAGAGCCCCATTGGCCAAACAATGCAAACTTCCCAGTGGCATAACTAGGGGTCTTAAGTGGGGTGGCAGCTGGGGGGGCACGCGATTCTCAGGGGGCACCCATTATACTAATAGTATATTTTAGAGTTGGAAAGTTCAAATGGGGGGCACCTGGGGGGTACAGGTCCAATATGGGGGGTACATGCCCCCCATAGGGATGCCACTGAACCTTTAATATAAAGCGGAATGTTTTAGCTATTTATCTATCTATCAAAATGTTTCCAATATATCTTGCTGGCCCCCTAAGTATGGGATCATGCTGGCCACCTTGGTATGGGATCATTGCCCCTAGTTTAGGGCTAACTGGCAGACTGCTGCCTCGGTACAGGTCGCTGCTCCCTTGACAGGGGTCTCCATCCCCAATAGAGGAGGGGCAATGACTCCCTGCTCCCCTTCTTATTTGTTATTGGAGATTTCTGTCCGCAATACATGGAGTGGAAGTACCAACCTTCCACTCAGAAAAGGTGGAACATATCAAGCAGAAGCAGAAAAACTTTACATCATATTCTTAATTTTTTTAATTTTTTAGGCATGTTAAATGCCCAAAATTATAAAACTCAAGTTAAATTATAGTTGAGACCAAATGCTGAGTTTGAAAGAGATCAGGGAATAGGATGATCTGCAAGTTGTTAGAAAATTCTGTAAGGTAAAAAATGCAAAAATGCACATTTTAAACTCTTCCATGGCAACAATATTACGATATTTTAGTCAAAATGTACAATCGCTCTTATTAGTCCAAAAATAAACTCGTTGTGACATTGCTGTAATGAACAGCAGATGTGTCATTGCATCTTGCAAAAAGTTTTTGGCCCTTATTAGGGTGTCCCAGAAAAAAAACAATGTCCTAATTTTTGATGGGGCACCCCCTCATTTTGTGATATAACCTATAAAAAGGACCTGTGCAAAATATTAAAGCATTTCAACATGATTAACTGGTGCCTCAAGAGCCTTGAAGTTTAGTCGTTTTTGCTCATTTTAGACGATTTTCGCAATACGCGGTTCTCTATAATTTTGTCAATTTGTATCATACAACATTCTAAGTGCCATGGTTGAAAAAGTCTCAAAAAGACCTTCAATTTGCATACCAACATCAATGGTCTACAATAATTATGTAACTCCTACCAGCTCTTCAACTGACACTAATATGAACGAAAGTGTTTCAGAGCGATTTAACCTAAAAAAATTATTTAATTTCACTCCTAATTTTTTTATATTCTCAATCTACAAATGGCTAGATGGACATAATATACCTTTTGTAACAACTTTGCTGATTGAAATCCCTGCTTTATCAGCCATTGGTTTTAAAGAAAAATCTTGTGAAAAGAGAGCTCTGAATATATATAATGAAATGGTTATATTTCATGTTGTATTTTCATCAGAATTGATGCAGCGTACCAAGAGTGGTACCACATGAATGACAACTTTGTTATTTTCAGGTGGCATTATTTATGTTTTCCAAAAGTCAATTCAGAGAAAATATGGCATGAAATACAACAGCCCCATCTGATATTATTTTCAACTCTTTCACACATATGTCGCCTTTCATTTGTATAAATGGTACTTGTTTTACAAATTATATATATGGTCTTCCTGCCATTTGTAGATTGATAGTTACATCAGCTGGCAGTAAAATACATTTTTTTCTTGGTATACTGAATAAATTGTGATCCTATGAAGATATAACACAAAATATACACGTCAATCTGATATCTTCAGCTCTTTTGATTAGATTTATCACTGAAAAAATATTTATATCATCTCAGAATTGACATTAGGACAACTTACATGATAACACATGAAAAACAACAAATTGTTGTTTATACATGTATATGGTACCATTCTTGGTTTCCTGAATCAAATCTGATGAAGATAAAATATAAAATATAACAGCCCCATCTTATATTTCTAGCGCTTTTAACAAGATGTTCCATAAAAACTACATGGCCCATAAAGCAAGCATTGTCATTAGCCAAACTTGTTTTAAGAATTACAAATACAGTCAACCTGCCATTTGTATATTGAGAATCACAGCAACTGGCAGAAAAGAATGTTTTTTTCTTTGAGTGCCGAATCAATACTGGTGAAGATATAACAAATAACATAACAAGTCCATCAATTTTCAGCTCTTTTGACAAGTTTTATCATTTAAAAAAGTTATATCAACCCAAAATGGGCTTAAGGACCACATAAGTGACAAAACATTAAAAATAACAAAATTTCTGTTTATATGGTACAATTCTTGGTATACTTAATCAAATCTGATGCAGATATAAAATGAAATTTAACTGTCCCATCATCCGACATTTTTAGCTCTTTTGACAAGATTTATGATAAAAAATGTATGGCTGATAAAGCAGACATTTTCATGAACAAAAATATCTTTAAAACTTATACATTAGTCTAGTAGGAACGGGGGTCTCCCATGCACCCGAAAGATATATTTTTTTAACTTTGGTTTTCGGAATCCTCATAATGTGTAGAAAATATTTTTTTATGTTCCCATCGCCAATTATTGTCCCATGTCATCCATACGGCGGCCATCTTGGATTAACGTCGAAATTGCCTTAATTTTGACAAAAAATCACTAACTTCTACACTACTTGTCACAAATAGGCATATGATACCATTTTTTCTGGGAAAATCCACCTGGAGAGTTGATTAAAGAGGTCTATTTTGTGATTTGTTCAATTCTAAACGTATAAAGGTGAATAAATAGGCAAAAATGGTGAATTTTTAACCAAAAAATCAAAGTTTTTTTAAATACAAGTAAAGCAAATCTCTTCAGACACATTCTGATGGACAGATAGGTAAGAAAAGACTAGCTGTGTATAGATCTATGCAAGACCTTTAAAATGACACCAAAATGAATAGTGTACTATGATTAGAAGCAATTCTAGGTCAAGATAACTGAATGGAAGCGATTCAGTGGCGTCGCTGACGGCCCATTTTTCAATCTCACCTGTACGCAACTTCTGAAGTACTTGTCATTTATTGGCATATGATACCACTTTTTCAGGGTAAATCAATCTGGGAAGTTGATTAATGAAGCCCATTTTGTGATTTATTCAGTTCTAAGTACATCAATGTAAAAAAATTATACAAAAATGGTGATCTCTAACTTCACTCATGGCCCCAAAGCTTATTGTCACTCGACCAAGAGAGTGACAATGCTTACCTGTGCATAAATTTTCTCAAACAAGCTTTCACTTCTTCACAGCCAAGATTTAAAATTTGCTGCCATTGCCAGACCTCCTAATACCCACAGTCCCTTGCGCTAAACCTTCCTCTTTCTTCTCGGCTGTCCAACGTGTTGGACGAGTAGAAGCAATTCTAGGTCAAGATAACTGAATGGAAGCGATTCAGTAGCGTCGCTGACGGCACATTTTTCAATCTCACCTGTACGCAACTTCTGAAGTAGGGGGAACAGGGGCACATTGGGACACGGGCACTGTGGGACGGTGGGGTTTTCTTGGATCCTGGCAAGGTATATGATATGGTAGTGCCATCATATCTTGTAATTTCACATCCTGATGTTTCCATGGTTTTATTGACAAATTACAGCCACATACAGAAGTATGGCGAGCAAAAGTTTGTTTTCCTACTACAAAAGTAAATATGGATGGGTTCAATTGGAACCATTCTGTGGACAAACCATGAACAATGAGGCTTTCTCAGTGCTTGTATGAATTTTATATATCGTAACGTACAGTTATGAATTGCTATCGTGATAAACACACTCACTGGTGTCCGAGAAATTAGCATTTTGGTGTAAAAGTCATATCGGGGCTCATTGGGACAGTGAATTCGGGGCACATTGGGACGTGCTTAATATGGCAGAATTTAAGTTTCCAAGGCAACTGAATGACCTGGGACAGCACACAACAGGTGTTCAGGCCACAGTGAATAGAGGTATAGTGGATTACCATGCTCTGTGAACAAATTTGTCGCAAAGCACTGTGTGTTACTTACATAGATGTCCGCACCCAGGACAGTTTATGTTAAATGTTTAAAACTGTTTAAAGTTATTAACTATTGGCACTACAAGGTGTCAATGCACTGTATATTGTCTTACACACTACTTATATATGATATCTATTGCATATGGAGTGCTAAAATGATTTTTTAATTGATGTCCCAATGTGCCCCTGCTGTGCCAGCCGGGGCACATTGGGACAGTCATTTTTACGACTCTCTGGCAGCAAAAGGGTAGGTGCAGTCTAGTTTATTATGCCTTGCATTTAAGCTCAATAGTATGGGTGATATTCATGCAAACTTCTGAGTTCTTCAGTGCTTTCAGCATTGAGCAAAATTAATAGACGTTAAAAGCGTCCCAATGAGCCCCCGTTCCCCCTACTTGTCATTTATTGGTACATGATACCACTTTTTCAGGGTAAATTAATCTGGGAAGTTGATTTATGAAGCCTATCTTGTGATTTATTCAGTTCTAAATGCATTAATGTAAAAAATTATTCAAAAATGGTAATTTTTGTTTTTGGTCAAAACCAACCGTGCAACTCAAGAAACATTGATTTCTGCAGGGCAGGGTTCCCACAAAATCTTACGAAGGGAATTCCATGACTCTTCCATGACTTTCCATGACCAATTTTCGGATTTTCCATGACTAGTGTCTTACTCATTGAGGTTGAGATTCACCCACGAAACAAATTCACGCAATGACCATCGTTCACTGTCCGGCCATCCGATCAACATTCCATAAGCCCAAAATGTGTTAAATTTTAGCGCGAATCGTAGTCAAAATTTGAATTTTCCATGACTTCTCTTTCAGAAAAGGCTTGTTTTTTGTAGAGTAGGTCAATTATGAAGTCAACACAAATTTAGTTGATTTCTGATGATGTCACTAAATCTGAAAAACGTCTCCCAGGATAAGATTCCTTGAGTCAGACATCTTGAAACAGCCAACTTACCCGTATTGGTTACCTATACCTGGATTTGGTACCAATCTTTTGCTTAAAATTACCATGAGGCGGTGATGGGCCTGTTTCAGTGACGCTAACAGGAGCTGGAAACAGGATGAGGCACGAACCAACTAAGCCTGTAGGTAGGGAGCCTGAACTCAGAAGGTAGGCCAAATAATTGCCATCAACAGAGCCACTGGGTTGCCGCCATTAATGCACCATGGAGGGGCAGCAACATGAGCTTGACAACAAGACAGGGAACCACTGAAGGGTCCTCCAGCTACGTATGTCAAGGCATATCTGCCGAAATAAGGCCGAAGACAAACTGAGGATGAGGCCTGGACCCGTACGACAGGGCAAGGACGACCATGGCCAAACCTGCACTAGGTCCGTCCTGTGCAGCGCCTCTATAGGACCCTGGGTGCTCTCCTCCCCTCCCAGTGGTCGGGTTCCAGTCTTCGGTATCCTGCTGCCCTATGCATACTCTGTAGTCAGTCACTCTTCAGTTAGGGGTCCAATCCATGCCTGGGCACTTCTGAGTGATAGCAAGAGGTGGCAGACCAGGGCCCTGGGCTTGGAAGTGGGGGGGGGGGGGGGGGGGGGTAGGGTTCCTCTGGGGACCAGCCTCCAGAAATGCTTGCAGTACACCTCCCATTCTGGGTCCTCCGGGCTTGGTAGCGGCGAGGGGGTGCTGGTCCTACTTCAGGCTGAGGGGCTTTGGCCATTCCACCCTGGTGCCTCCTCTGAGATATGATGTGCCGGCCATTGGGAATCCACCCGAGTGCCTTATCAGTGGATGTTTTCTGGTCCCTCTGGGAAGAAAATTCCGAGAGCCAAACAGACCTAGCGGAGGTCCTGGCCAGGAGGATCAAGGTCACACACCGGGAAAGTGCCACACTCAAGAAGAGGAGATGACACAACGAAGCAGAGGTACCAAGGACTATCACAGAAGGCATCCAGGAGAGGCACAAGGGCCACTAGTGTTAGTCCCATGGTTGGCGAAGAGGCAACTGACCATGGAGAGCAGAAGGACCACCCTCAGAACACCCGTCAGGGAGACCAGCCCCAGAAAGGAAGAGGCAGGACATCCTGGAACGACAGTCCGAGACAAACTCAAGTGCACCAAGGAGACTCCAGGAGATCCCTGCGGCCAGTGAGGCCCCACCAGACAAAGGGCACTGTCGCACTTGCAGCAACAGTGGCCATGGACAAGCAGGGAAATAAAGAGCCCAAGAAGGAGAGGAGTGGATCAAGAGACAACAGGTCAAAAGAGGCCCCACCCAGGGCAAGTCTACAGCATCAGAAGAAATCCCCCGACCCAGGCAAGGGAAAAACAGACAGGGCTTAAGTAAACAAGACATCCGGCAGCTGAGCGCGCCAGCCAGGGCCAACACCTAGCAGGCCATCGGGGAGCCTCTGTGAGACACATAGACCAGCCGATCATGCCGCCAGGAGGGCCAGCACCTAGGGGCACAATCTGACTTGGGCCACAGGAGAGCCTTAAACGGATTAAGGAGAGGTATTGCATGATAGTTCACATTATAGGGGAGGGGGTGGGAGGAATTCGAGGCAAAGTCACAAGGCTGAAAGGCCAAGTGACAATGACAATGACAATGACACATAACTTATTTGCTCTTAAAATAAAAAAATACATTGGTGGCATATAGATAGTTGCACAATTTAAAGCCATGGGACCCTCTCAAGACAAACAAAGGCCACCAGGCCACCCTAACTATCACCCAGGCGAGCAGTGCCAGAGCGAAGGCTGGGTCCAGGGCTCCACTTGCCAAGGGAAGGCTGCCCCGGAGCAGCTCAGAGGTGTGGGAGGCCAGAAAGAAGCACGAAGCCCAGGTCCAATGCTGGGGGAGAATGGGCTGAAGGGTGAGACGCCATCCCCCAAGCAGGCATGAGGGAGAGTACTTGCCCAGGCAGGAGACCTGGCCAAGGTTGTGAGGGTCGGAGAACCCACCCAATGCAGTAAACAAGTAAAGAGAACAGAAAAGTAAGAAGTTGAGTCAGGGACACATAAGGAGGAGCCTTGACAACCAACAACAAAAGCAATCGCGTCGGAAGACAATAGCCCAACACCCAACGGACATGAAAAATGACTCAGGAACCGCAGCTAGATGAAAAAGCAGCCAAGGAAGAGGCAGCCAGACGATCAGTCAGCTGGGAGGGGCCCTTGCTCAATGCCTCAGCGGCACACATAAGACCATGCACAGGGAACCTAGTCATGTGAGGAGACTAGGACAGGGACAAGATATGCCAGGGAGAGATTGAAAATTTGAGGACCCACCAGAATGCTCGGACAGCCTCGACTCAAGACAAGGAGGGATATGAGGGCAGCAAGAGAAGTTCACAGACGAGGGCCAGCTTCCATGGAAGGAGACCGAAGTCCCCAGCGGTGACCACAATGAGCCTAGGGGTTGAGCCCGCCCAGACGCGTGGAGCAGCCACCAATCAAGGAGGAGCAAAAAGGCCAAACAGCCAGGCAAAGGGAGAACCTGACCAGCCAGAGAAGGGAGGCTCCACAAGATGAGCCTTGTCAGGAGAGAGGACCTGAACTTGAGAACTCTTGCAGCTGCCGAAGCCCACCTCCAGAGGTGTAACCCAGGGCCCTTTGACACCCTGAGCAATGATGCCCAAGTCAAGAGCCAAGCAAAACAGTCAGAGCCGTGGTTGAATGGACGTCCCCAAAGCCACGGGAGACCATGAGGGTGGGGGGACTCCCAGCCTGCTGAGGGAAGGAGGGTTCCAGCCACCCAGGAGGCAAAGTTGCGCAATGAGTAGCGACAGAACAGTGGCAGGGGCAAACCAGAGCAGATTCAAACAGCAGGGCCAAGGACAGGGAAAAACCCTGGAGAGGGATCTCCCCCAACCCCCTCAAGGTGAGTCAATGTCTTGGAAGGCAGACAGAGCCAAAGCAGCATGGGGCCCTGGCTAGCTAGGCAGGACTCGAGATGAAGAATAGTGATGACCACAAAGTAGCTCGCAAGCCATGGGACCCGGAGTCTAGCAGAGACCGGCCCCAAGGCCAGAGTCCCCCACAACCAGCAAACAGGGCAACAAGGAATCCACAGAAGGAAGGTTCCATGTAACAGTAAGCAGGGTGTACTGGCACCAATAAGCACAATATTGAAGAATTAGAGCAAGTACAATGTCTACAATTACTCAAAAACCCACGCAAATGTCAAAATTCAGTCAATCGGCTGTAAGCAAGCAACTGTCCAGCACACGTCTGACACGTTGGACAGCCGAGAAGAAAGAGGAAGGTTAAGCGCAAGGGACTGTGGGTATTAGGAGGTCTGGCAATGGCAGCAAATTTTAAATCTTGGCTGTGAAGAAGTGTGAAAGCTTGTTTGAGAAAATATACGCACAGGTAAGCGTTGTCACTCTCTTGGTCGAGTGACAATAAGCTTTGGGGCCATGAGTGAAGTTAGAGATCACCATTTTTGTATAATTTTTTTACATTGATGTACTTACAACTGAATAAATCACAAAATGGGCTTCATTAATCAGCTTCCCAGATTGATTTACCCTGAAAAAGTGGTATCATATGCCAATAAATGACAAGTACTTCAGAAGTTGCATACAGGTGAGATTGAAAAATGTGCCGTCAGCGACGCTACTGAATCGCTTCCATTCAGTTATCTTGACCTAGAATTGCTTCTACTCATAGTACACTATTCATTTTGGTGTCATTTTAAAGGTCTTGCATAGATCTATACACAGCTAGTCTTTTCTTACCTATCTGTCCATCAGAATGTGTCTGAAGAGATTTGCTTTACTTGTATTTAAAAAAACTTTGATTTTTTGGTTAAAAATTCACCATTTTTGCCTATTAATTCACATTTATATGTTAAGAATTGAACAAATCACAAAATAGACCTCTTTAATCAACTCTCCAGGTGGATTTTCCCAGAAAAAATGGTATCATATGCCTATTTGTGACAAGTAGTGTAGAAGTTAGTGATTTTTTGTCAAAATTAAGGCAATTTCGACGTTAATCCAAGATGGCCGCCGTACGGATGACATGGGACAATAATTGGCGATGGGAACATAAAAAAATATTTTCTACACATTATGAGG
Organism: Platynereis dumerilii; assembly: GCA_026936325.1. NCBI lineage: Eukaryota > Metazoa > Annelida > Polychaeta > Phyllodocida > Nereididae > Platynereis > Platynereis dumerilii. The sequence continues at coordinate 1,523,195 of JAPTHN010000077.1, forward strand.
ATTCCGAAAACCAAAGTTAAAAAAATATCGTCTATCTCAAGGAAGACTCAGATGTAGCAAATTCTGCAATTTTCAGCAGACCTGAAATTCTGAAAACTAAACAAATCAGCAGATAACTTCTGTTTCCCGTCGCTGATTGTATTGAGAGTTATATCATTGTGTTCAGCTTGATGATGTGATCGTGCAGAAACATAAATGATGTTTAAAAAATGTAGAATTCATTTAATAAAGTAATTTTGACTGATTATTCCAGGAAGCTGCATGGCAGTTGCTTCATTATTTTAATTTCCATACTAGGTGAAAGTGGTTTGACTGAAGCCGACTCTCTGAATCTGCCACTAATCTAGTGGAAGACTCAGTCAAAGCTATGTTTTGGCTGAGTCATCCTCCATTTTCTAGTGGAATACTCAGTCATAACATAGCTTTGACTGAGTCTTCCACTAGAAAATGGAGGATGACCCAGCCAAAACATAGCTTTGACTGAGTCTTCCACTAGACTTGTGCAGATTCATAGAGTCGGCTTCAGTCAAACCACTTTGACCTTTTTAGCTTGCACAACAAACAACTTTTTGAAGGGAAAAAGTCCATGGAAGACTGTTTAACTGTTTTTACCTCAAAAGTTCCCATTGTGCAACTCAGATTCTGTTATGGAAGACTCAGTCAAACCACTGAAACCTAGTTTTACTTAAGATTAACCTTTCTATTTTTTCGAATGATGCATAAGCATAAAAGGTTAATTCAATTTGTATGTTGACATGACTGATTGTCCTCTTTCATTGTATCACGGAAGACTAGGCCAAATCAGTTGGGCTGAGTCAGATGAGCCATGAAAGATGTCAGTTTTTCATGGCAAATTGCTATAAAACAAGGGAAAATGTCCCAAAATACCGAGAGTTTGAAGGGGTAGTGTATGGTAATAAATGGACCCATTTGGCTTATTTCTATTGCCATTTGCAGCTAGAAATCCTTGAGATTATTTTTCAGATATATTTCAAAATTCAGTCAAATTGATTTGACTGAGTCTTCCTTGAGATAGACGATATATCTTTCGGGTGCATGGGAGACCCCCGTTCCTACCCAACTACATGGTCATCCTGCCATTTGTAGATTAAGAATAAAAACAGCTGTCAGTGAAATGAAATAATTAAAAGTTTTTTTTTAGGTTTAATCACTTTAAAACACTTTCGTATAATGTGTCAGCTGGAGAGCTGATAGGAGTCATCTACTTATTGTAGAACATTGCATGGGTCCCTTTTATAGGTTATATCACAAAATGAAGGGGCGCCCCATCAAAAATTAGGACATTGTTTTTTTCTGGGACACCCTAGCCCTTATCCAGAACAAAAACTAACTTTTTGAGTAGATTGAAGAGTAAACTTTTGAGTACATTTGGTTAATATGACCATAGGCGTATTTCGCAGGGGGTCAGGGGGGCTGCAGCCCCCCCCTGGCATCAGGGCAAATGGCATATATCAGGGCAAATCCTGACCAATCAGGGCAGATCCACTGCCCTGGTCACATCCGTGCCATGTTAAAATTTCAGGGCGAAATAGCGACAGCCCCCCCGCGAAACGCCGGTCCCGTACGCCTATGAATATGACAACAATAAAACTCGATCATACGATCATACTTGTCTAGCAGAGTTGTCAGAATAGCTTTTCCATGGTTCAAGTGTCAGAACTGCTCTATTTGTTTAGTCTAATGACATTCAGACCATCAGAGTGTTACTCACTGTATATTTATTTACAATTGGTTGCTATTGTTACAAAAATTGAATTTTAGTTTCTGACGAAATATTTTTTGATAACATAACTATAAATTCCTCACCAGAGACTTTATCTACCAAATTATATGAAAAATCACGAAAACTGTTTTGGTACTATGCAGTAAAATGTGCATTTTCTGTGTATTTCAATTCATTATCAAATAGTTACCATGGCAACTAAACTGCGAAGTTGTGCACCAGTTTTCATGAATGAGATAAAAACTTCAGAATGTCCTGGTTACAACAAGCCATCAAAAGCCTGGCTGGCTCTCGGTGTCATAAACTTCTCAGAAAAGGACCTTTGGCCGATCAACTTTTGACATTGGTCTCATTCCAACCTCCACCACAGACTATAATATAATGAGCTATATTTAGCCCTTCTCCCCTCCAAACAGAAGAAATGTTAATTGCAATATCTTTGTAACCATCTATGTTATTGTGGTGATGTCACATGCAATTTCGCTCACAGTTGGACACTATCCAATTCTCTTGTCTCAAAGAAGGTTTATTGGCCTACCCACAAGACATATATACATGTATGTAAAAAAAAAAAAATTATGAACTACAGCTGTCAAGATGACTGATAGATACAAGGTCTAAACAGAGCGTTTTTTTTTTTAAATAATTTTGAAAATTATTTGGTTGCCATGGACATCAAATATAGGTTTTTATTTCCAAAATAGCAGGTTTTCCATTGAACGGTCACCTTGGTGACCATATATCTAAATTTTGCACCAGCTTTCATAAAAAAGGGTATCATAGCCAGAAACTACACAGGTTCTTACCTTTCAAACGAGCTATCATAAGCCCATCTGGCTCTCGGTGTCACGAAGTTTTCAAAAATAGGCCTCTGGCCGCTCATCTAATAGCAGTCATGTCATAATAGGAAATACAGTACCGTTTTTTGCATTTACAGGAGCTTTACACTGAGGTTATATTGAATGGAAAACTAACCTTCGACGAGAACAAAGAAGTAAAATGGTTGAATGATGAAGATTTGATTCCAAGAGCAGATGGAGGAATAGTCAATGAAGGAAGAAAGTGGGCTGAGGAGATATTTAATGTGTTACTTCGTCTGGCATGGCAGTTCTCTGAATTACCTAGGAGCATTCTGATTGATGAATATCGTTACCTGAATCCAATTGAAGTCTTTGATGTGATAGACACATGTCAGAGATGCTTGGAGCGCTTGCAACCTGAAGTTTTCTTTGACTGACAAAAAAGTACAATCCTCATTCTTGTGACATTTTATTCCTTCATTATAAATAATGATGTCTTCTCTTCGCAGTTCCCAAAGCATATTTACGAATATGAAAGGAAAAATATTATGACTACAGGGAGAAACTGATTCAATTTCAATTCAATCCTTTATTCCAGATATAAATAGGATACATGTATTCAAACAATAGAAATAACAATTACATCCAGGGACAGATGTCGGGTGGACATATTTTGCCCATTATGATACATACATTGAGTAATACAAATAGGGAGAACAGGAACAGCATGAACATTAACAATAGTTGTTTTTTTTTTTAAAGAAAACAAAAAGACATTAATATTATTTGATGTTACTGTAAATCTGTTTAGATGGTTGACAATCGCTCTTGTACATTTTGTCACGTTTTCTACTCTCTTGTTCTGAATGAACTTTGCTTAGATTTCGTAATTTTGAGTTGAATTCATCTTTTGTCATATTGAAAAACAAGTACAATGTAGCATAGTTCGACATTTAATTCACGCTTATGTTATGAAGTAACAGACTTACTGCAAAATGATAATATTAATATGTTGTTTAACGAAAATTCTATAACAGATGCCCTAAGAATGACATTTTCTAAAAAATCATTATCTGTTCACCTTATTGCACCACTGTATTTAACACTCATGACAACTTAGTTGTTGTTTGTTTTTGGTTTTTTGTAATGGCAGGCAAGATATTTTATTTTTCATAATATATATTCCACCTGTGTATTGCTTGACTCAAGAAATTCTGAATATATGGCTTTTATTTTATCTCTTTTTTCTCAACAACACCTTCTGAATGTCCTGAATGTTTCTCTTTTTGCTCCAGACAACCATGTGATCTTCTTATTCTTTAACATTGCATAATTAGTATTTAAGTATCTAGATAGGGAAGGTAGAATGAGTATCTTTAGGTGTTTTATTCTATCTCTCTTTACTTATTGTGCCCTTGTTTGGCATTTTTGTGGAGCTGTAAACAGCAAAAAACTGGAGCGTATTCAGTATAGAGCACTCAAATTTGTCTTTATGGATTTCCAGAGTTCTTATGACCTCTTGCTGAGTAAAGCTAAATTATTTAGAAGTTAGCAGGAAACAAATGTTGTTGAAAAAGGTGTATAAAGCAGTAAACGGTACCTCACCAGAGATCCTGTGTGATCTCTTTAAGATGAAAAATGTAAAATATAATTTGAGATTAGATTAAAAAATACTCTTGAAGTAACCCATTGCAGAACAAGTAAATTTGGTGCTAAGTTGTGGAACAGCCTTCCGGAAGCAATGAAAGACAGTTAAGACTATAATAACTTTTGCAGACTAGCACATTCGTGGTCTGAACCTTCCTGTAAATGCAGGCAATATAGAATTTGAAATTTTAAAATCCTAACAAAAACATTTATACTGTAGAAAAAATTTTACATTGTAACATGTTTTTAATGCTTTTAATGTAGATGAAGTTTGAATGGGATGTCTTCCCTCACACCGATACACTGTATATGAATGATTGTTGAAGGACATTTTGAAGGGGATAATCCCCATCCGATGGACAATTTTATAAAGACTCTTTCTCACGTATCCTGTTTTAACTTCCTTGTTATAAGATTCTATTTATCATAGTTATAGCTAGTAACTCTAATTTTACATGTTAAATGTTATTATTTGTTACATGGTCAGTTGATTAGCCTATGGCTAATGTTGTCCTCTTTGTACTCTCTCAATCCGGCAATAAATAAAATGATTTGATTTTGAACTACTTTGCAATTATTATTCACCTGTCAGACCAATTCACATAATACTGATATTTGGCTCAACATGTGGCAGTAATTTCCTATGAATCTTTATATTTGCAATTAATTCATTTCATCAAAATTCTTGGATACATCAATTTCACAGTTGCATGTTTCTTTCTTGTATAATTTGCTTTTTCAATTCTTAAGGATAATAAAGTAATAATATACAAATAAACCATGATAACTGCTATCAGTTCAATCCTTAAGATTCCATGATTTGTATGACTAAGTATGACAATTGATCCTAATAGTAGAGGAGCCAGCTCCCAAAATTGGGAGTTGAGTCCAATCCGAGAGGTGAACAGACAATCAGTATGCTGTCGGAACTGGAAATTACCCTGTACATATTTTCAGAAATTGCCTGTTGCAATGAAATCTCCGCATTCAATTTTTTTGTTAATTGGTCTCCATGGCACCCAAGTCTGGAAAATTTCAAAATGTCAATACAGCCAGTTTGCATTAATTTTGACTTGATTAAAAAAAGTTGATTACAACTAATATAAAAAAAAAACCTTTATGATACTCATGTGATTTTTGGTCATTCCATATATCAGGTCATAGGCAAATTAGGCGTCATATATGGAAAATGGTGGTAATTTGCAGACCATTTACTGTATTGGTACTCCTGAAATAAAGCACTTTTCGGGAGGTAGCTCCTCTACTATAACACTATTCTTGATTACTTGATCTGTTTACAGACGCCACCTGGTGCTCAAAAAAGCACCAGGTGGCGTCTTAGAAAACATCTCTGTGAATTTGCTCTGAATATTTATGAAGAGAAGTGATTGTTCCTGTGGTTTCAATTGCACAAATCCTGGTAAATTCCGTGCATAGCAAGGTGTGTTACCCGTGGTGAACATTGTATAAGACTCTGTGGCGCTCTAAGCCTGAATTGATTGTCTGAAATTGAAAAATCTGTCACAGCCCCCATTATCACCCAAGTAAACAAAGACACAATGTCATGATCTCTGTGACTGAATGGTACACGTGAGTAATGACAGGGAAGAAAAAAGAAACAGTAAAGAACAAGACTACTAGCATCACCCCTGAAGCTGAGACTGAAGACATGAACGCTGACGTCACTTCGACCTTACTCCAGTTGGTTACCAAGGTAACTGAAGTGTTGATGAAGAACTCTGATCTCCAAGAACACATCCGTAAGCTTGAAGACTGTAACTCAGACCTGATTAAACGAATTGAAATTTTAGAATCCAAAAGTGGAGAATGGACAACACCATCATTTAACAGCCCCTCTCACATATATTAATGCACTCACATCCACAGTAGCGGACGAGCTACATTCGCGCAAAGAGAAAGAATGTAATCTTGTAATCGTAGGTCTTCTAGATAGCCCCCCAGGAAGCACAAGCCAAGAAGAAGACAGTGCCCGTATCGACAACCTCTTAGGTGAAATTGGTGTGACCGACCACAAAATCGCATGATCGTTCCGCATGGGCCAGGAAAACGAAGAACGTGCAAGACCAATCAAGATGTTCTGTGAAGACCTGACAACACGCTGTAAAATCCTTGAAAACCCAAAAAATTGAAAAGCCTGCCTGATGATAACTCAAACAAGAAAGTGTTTATACGGCCCAACTCCAACGTGATCTTGACTATAAAAGACGACAAGCATATAGGAGACAACAAGATGAGAGAAGAGCCCAACAAGCAGCATCCCGTTGGACCTCGACTGGTACAAATTAAATCGAAGCCCCCTCACAAGCCCAACCGGGAGTTCCTTTCAACCGTAGAGACAGCCAAAATGACTCCCGTAGGAACCCTTATGCTGAAGAACCCCGTCGCTCTGATCTAAATTGTGATCTCAATACAAACTCTTGCCCTCCACACCCGGAACAGAATCAGAATAGCCATCAACAGCGATAGAACGGCAGTGACACCTAGGAACGTGAGAACATCATACACTAGGGAAACGTTGCTCCCTCTACTTTGAACTTGCTATACTTCAATGCAAGGAGTGTAGCACAAAAACAGTCTGAACTCACTGAGTATGTTGATTACCATAATGCTGATATTGTTGGCATTACCGAAACCTGGCTAAAAGACAATATCAACTTCACAGCTTTTAGCTCTAATTTTAATGTTTTTAGAAACGACAGACCCAGTACAATTGGCCAAGGTGGTGGATCCCTGTTAACTGTAAATAGTAAATTCCATTGTAATTTGGTTAAAAAATGTATTTTAAACAGATGTGAATGTCTTTTTGTTGATGTCCAAAGCAATAATGCTGAATTTACAAGGTATGCCTTAATCTACAGGCCACCTGATACAAATATGAAAACTCTGTTGAGCTTTTTAATGTGATTCATGAGTACTTGAAAGATGTTAAATTGTATGTTTTATGTGGTGATTTCAATCTCCCAGATATTTCATGGGATACCTTAGCAGCTAGGTCACCTGTATCCCGCGAGTTCTTAACAATGTGTTTCAGGTTAGGATCTGAACAATATGTTAACTTCCCCACACGAAAGGATCATGTTCTACATTTAGTCCTATGCCTAAGTTGACAGATGCTAAGCTCAGTAATTTGTGAAGCACCCTTCTCATCAAGTGACCATGTATCTATCCTGTGTAAAGTTAACAGCCCTAATAGCTTTAAACACGAAATGACGTCTAAAACTTGTTTTAAGAAAGCTAACTATCAAATGATCAATGCTTTCCTGACTGCAGTTGATTGGGACATGGTATATACAAACTGTGAGTCACCAAATGAATACTGGTTAGCCTTCAAGAATGTACTGAAGTTTTTCAGGATAAGGGAACTAAGGTGGTTACTAAGACATGAAACACCCACTTATGAGCTACTTAGGTACTAACACTAGTAGCCATGGCCCCTTAAATGGGTCCTTACAGCACATTTGGCTACTTATGAAAACTGTAAGGCACCTAAGAATCCACTAACAGCCAAACTTAGGTACTTATGGGTACTTATATTAGTTCCATCCACTTGCAGAGCATGAAGTCTACTAAAAATGTCCCCTTAGAAGGATTACAGAAGTGAGAATGCCTAAGGTGAAAATCCTTTGGTTGACAAACTTTGCAGATTTCATTGCGCATTGGTTCATCAAGCCCATACTGAGGAAAACACACCAGTTAGCTGACTTGCACTGTTTTACCAACACATACATAATCTTGATAAAATTGACAAATCAAGAAGCGCAGAAGCAATCCAACGACTGCACAGTTCTCTAGCTGGAACAATGCGACGGAGCATGTGCCATCAATTTTTCTGTACGAAAATACCTTGATACATGCCAAAGTTTTAGATATGTACAATCAAACTGTTTATTGGAAGGATGTTTGATGAAGGGTTGGGGTCTAGACTAAAACAGATTTTACTTGATTTTCAGTGCCTCTAAATCAATAATTTTGGTTTGAATTGAATAACATTATCAACGAGATAGATAATCTTCCAAAACCCAAAAAATTAAAATGTACTGTAAATGCTACATGCATTCCAGAATTTACTCAAATTCTCACTAGGGGAGACTGGGGCAAGTTGTAACTTTTATAAACCATCGTTAATTTGAAACTAAATCAGGCAGATGATTCCCTAATTTGATACATGAAGCTAGTGTTGGAGGTTCGAGACCTGCCTCCATTGATGGTCATATTCTGATGGTGTGGGCCTTGGCTCAGTCTCAGCTGCACCAGGCAAAACTTTCATTTTTAATTGTGAAAATTCTGTACTCAAAATTCATAGATAAAACTTGACATACAATTGGCCAGTGCTGAATTAGCAACATGAATGTCTCCTGCCCCATGTAACTTATAATTTAACATGTTTAACTGATATGTTGTCAGAATTGTGATTAACACTTAATCTATAATTTGAGTGACATTGTCCCCAAACCAATTTTGGAGTGACTGGTGGCATGATATGATACATTTAGACAACCAATAAATTGTGTCAATATAAGATACTATAAGAAACCAGTTATATGCGGCAAATATTATATGAATGATTAAGATATGAGAAAAAAAGGTAAAATACAATGTAAGTTAAAAAAAGGGATCAACCAACCTGACTAATCCAGTGATAAACCTTACAGCAACCTAGAACTCTTTGTGGAAGTCCACCATTATCTCCCTAATTGTTGTGTCCCATTGCTTTCATTGCTTCACAAAGTAAGTTTTTTTTAAATATAGAAAATCGCCAAAAAAATCAAAAGCGACACAACTTACTTAGTCTCCCCTACTCTTTTTATTTTTAGTAAAAACTTGAATAATACACAACTGCACATGTACCAGGCCCCACTGACAAATGTTAGAAATATCCATTCCACAATATTTATGTTAATGTACATGTTTGAAGAAGGAGCATGCATACACCAAATTCATGGTGTTAACAGAAGGCCTCGGTTTAACAATGCATATTTCATGGTCTTATATGGATCAATTAATTTTGATTTTATACGTAATTTAAAGCTTTACAAAAGGTTTAGATGCTCATATTTGCTGTGATGCATGTAATCTTTGTCATATTGCATTGTGGCTTTGCTCAAGCACAGTCCATGCTTGCACACAATCTGGTCTTTGTTTATTTCACACATTAGGAAAATGATATTTAATCTCAATATTATGACAAACACAGAAACTTCGCAATGAAATTATATAAAACTGAGAAAAACAGTTCTGTAATCCCTCTAAGGAACCTCCACCAAGCATAAGGGGCCTTAGTGTCTTAGTAGCCAGCTAAGTTCCCTTATTCTGAAAAACTTCACTAAATACAGAAATTTTTTACTTTGTTCCCTTTGTACAACCTGGTACACGTAAAACTGTGCCATGATTAAGTAATAAATTGAAACATCTACGCTCAGTAAAACAGCGAAAATGGAATAAATATGTTAACTCCTGAAATATTGTCACAATGGCTCAGTACAAAGACTCTGCTAGTAAGTTTAGAAAAGAGTTCCTTAAAGTTAAGTGTGATCATGAAAAAAAATTGTTCTCAGCAGATAACAGTAATGGTAAATTTTATGCGTATGTGAAACGTCACACTTCTGCTAATATACCAAGCCTTAAATGTAATGATGGTTCATTAGCAGTCACTGATTATGATAAGGCTTGTGAATTTGGTAAATATTTTGAGTCAGTTTTTGCAAGAGATAATGGCACAATCCCTAATTTTGAAACAAACTGCACAGATAGATTAGACAACTTCACATGTGACTCTCGAAATGTTATTAAAATTGTCAAAAAACTGAAAAGCAGTTCTTCAGCTGGCCCAGACGTATAAATGTTTTCTTTATCAAGCAGATACTAGCAGTAGTGACAAACCCCCTTTGTAAAGACTACAACATTTCCCTCTCCGAAGGTGTGGTACCTGACGAGTGGAAGATTGCGCATATTACTCCGGTTTTTAAGAAAGGCAACAGCCAGTTACCATCTCAGTATAGACCTATCAGTTTAACCTCGGTCATATGCGAAGTACTCGAGAGAATTGTAAGAGAAAAACTTCTAGATTATCTCTTAAAAAATAGAATTATCCCCAAAGATCAGCACGGTTTTGTCCCTAAGAAATCGACAATTACAAATATGCTCGACTGTCAGAACAACTAGTCTTTAAATTTTGAAAAGAAACTCAATACAGATATCATATACTTGGATTACTCCAAGTGTTTTGACACTGTCTGCCATAGTGAACTTCTACACAAACTGGATAAATATGGTATTCAAGGCTCGGCTTATAAATGGTTAGAGAGCTTCTTGGTTAATAGAGTCCAACAAGTCAAGATCAATAATTCTTTTTCCCCACCCTTGTGTGTAGAGTCAGGTGTGCCACAGGGCACTGTCTTAGGCCCCATTTTGTTTCTTATTTATTCTGCCGACCTCCCTGAAGTTGTTGAAAATTGCAAAATAAGTATTTATGCTGATGACACAAAAATTTACAAATCGATTAAAGCTGAAAGTGATTGTTTAAAATTACAAACTGATCTTGACAATGTCTCCAAATGGGCTGATATGTGGCAAATGACTTTGAACCCTGAAAAAACCAAAGTTCTGACTATAGGTAATAAAAAAGTAGATTTTGATTATATTTTGAATGGTATTAGAGTTGAAAAGGTTAATCATATTAAAGACGTTGGTCTTATTATCCAGTCCAATCTGAAGTTTACAATGCAGTGTTCAAATGTTGTTAAGAAGGCGTATTTTGTGATACGTAATATATTTACAACTTTTAAGGGTCAAGACTGTGTATTTTATTCTAAAATGTACACATGTTATGCAAGACCTCTGTTGGAAAATGCGTGTCAAGTATGGTCTCCGCATCTTAAGACAAATATAGACAGGATTGTAAGTGTCCAGAGATACTTTACTAGGGGTATTTGTCCAAACAATACGCCATACTTAGAGAGGTTAACCTTTCTTTATATAAAAACTCTAGAAAATAGATGCATCTGTTCAGACTTAACAATGTTCTATAAAGTTATAAACAATGTGACTTGTGTTGATATACAGGAATATTATTAATTTGTTAATTGATCAAGAGGACAGAGTAAGCACTTGTTCATGTACTACAGTAAAACTAATATAAGGAAGTTTTTCTGGGTTAACAGGATAGCACCTTTTTGGAATAACTTAACTAATGACATTGTATGTTCTAGAAATATGAAAACATTTAAAAGAAAGGTTAATTTGTTGAACAGTATTGTTGTTAGTGTTGTAGGCGGCGCTGCAGTTGGCTGGACTGCCCCCTGCCGGCTAGCCACCGCGACGCCAGTCTATTGCTTGCCGTCGTACAGATAACATCTTGTTCTGGTGAATCTAGGCCATGATAGGCTTCCACATTGGTGTCAAAATGGGATTCGAGCCCACTCCACTTCAGTAAGAGTATCTGTATATGCTCAGGCTGGCCCTGTTCTTATTCCTGACCTAATTTTAAGTGCTGTTTTGTCCTATATACTGCTGTCAGTCTCCCGGCGTGGCACTCCAGCTGAATGGCTGGCAGTAGCATGTGTCAATGTGTGTGTAACCTCCATGTGCAACTACAAGCAAACAAGTAAGACCTAAAACAACCCCCAAGAACTAAGCAAACATGTACATGCCTTGTGCCTTGCTGTGACTTTGTGTTATGACTGAATAGAAGTGAATTATTGCAGTTTTTTTCCATCGTGCTGTCTGTCAACACTATTTTTAGACCAGCCCCAGACTGCACAGTGCTACAAGCACATGTTTTGACGCAGCTGGTGCTAGTGCTGTGTGGCCACTGCCAGTGCTTGTGAGAGTGACATGGACTGCTATGAGCTTCTGTAGGGCTCCCTTTCCATTATTTCTGCATTTATAATTCATTTCTGATACTTTAACATTGTGTGTTGGGACTTAGGCCTGTATTGGCCTTCAATGCGACTCTGTGTTGGCCTTCAATGCTAATCTGCCCTGGATTAATGCTAGGTTGTCACACCGGTGGAGTGGTTTCTACATGCAGTACATGCAGTATTCTTTTCTATTGGATTAAATACGGACAGTAAATTAAAGGTACTCAGGTGTATGCCTGATCTTCCCATTAGTTATTTTTATCTGTGGCCCCACTAGTTGTTTTTGTTTGTGGAAATAAAGAAATAAAATACAACATATAAAAATAAAATACTTTAAGCTGTAACCAAGTGCATGCCTGATTTTCCCTTTAATATTGATTCCTGTCAGGTGCATGCCTGATTACTGCACTGCAGGGATTACTAGGGATTACTGCATTCCTGTCCGGTGCATGCCTGATTATTGCATTCCTGTCAGGTGCATGCCTGATTACCTCCCATCTGAATTACTGCATTGAAGTCAGGTGAATGCCTGATTACCACTCTGTGAACTTTGCCATTGATATCAGGTGTATGCCTGATACTTATCCAATCCAATCCAATCCCATTGCCTGCATTCCATTATTATCTGTGGTCTCTCCTGTTCCCATTTACCTGGCCCTATGATTACCTGTCCCCAGTTCATACCATCTGGCCCCTGCCACATCCATATACATGCCCCAATGGATGTTTGAATAAAGTGCTGTGTGTTTGAATAAAGTTAACAATTCTGTGTGTTTGAATAAAGTTAACAATTCTGTGCCAACATTTGGGTAATTAATCTAATTCCAACTGTGTTTGTGTGCTGAAACTTATCAGGTGCAGGCCTGATTCCGGTGTATGTTTAACCACTGCAATCCGGAACTTTATTAACATTTTGCAACGGGTGCCATGTTGCTTGGACTTTGCGGTTCAGTCAGGTGTAGCCTGCTTTCGCCCTAGCCCTAAAGACTTACCCCTTTTTTCCCCCCTTGCCCCGTGTATCCTCCAAGACTACCAGTATGGCGATCCATTTGGATACTGCAGATATATTTGAGCTTCTCTGGTTGGTTAATGCACTTTTGAGCTTTTTGAGGACTACACTGCTATTCCTTCAAATGCTGCTGTATTAAAGGCAGTTCTGTGTATTTCATCCAAATTTTCGGCATATGGCTTCAAAGAAAAAAGAAATTTTTAGGGGGGGCACTGTATTTTTTTATAGTAAAAATGCTATTTTTAGCTTAAAATATGAAGAAAAACTTCAAAAAAAGGCCGAGGGATGAGTTTTAATGGTAGAAAGACAAATGAGGTGTCAAATGAAAGCAGAGAAGCAGTGCTACAAGATGATGCAGGCGCTTTTTTGAAATTGTAATTTTAATCCCTGTTCCATGGGGTTTTAGTTGAAACTGAGCCGTTTTTGGCATCTTTATTGGGAATTAATAAATACTTAGACCAAAATTCAAAAAAGTGCCTCCAGGATCATATAGTGCTATTTCTCTTCTTTCATTTGACACCTTATTGCGCTGCCCTTGGGGTGCCCCCCCTTGGGCAAGCCCTTGGTTTCGTAAGCAAGCTTTTTTGCACACACTGAAATGTTAACATTCTTGCCCCAATTTTATGTAAAAGCTACTGGGCACCTGCCACTACTTTCAGAGCCCTTCTTCACTGTATGTAACGTTACTGTCTTAAAGTTTGTCCCCGAATCTTTAAAATAACATTTAGTGCCTTTATTGTGACATTTTGAAAGTATTTCTTGCCCAGTTCTACACACACACTGCCCCAGTGTGGCTATGGCTGCATTAGCCTGGTCTCCTGTGGCTATGGCTGCATTAGCCTGGTCTCCTGGCCTGTATGCATTCACATAGCAGGGCACAGGACTATGGCTGCATCACAGTCATCATTGAGGGGGGCACTCGCTTTCAATTCTGTGAGATTTGTTTTACAGCTTTTTGGGTTCCTATGACATAGTGGGGCTCTACTGGACTAATAAAATGAATTGAACTCACTTAATTCTGAAAAACATGCAATTGTGTTGATTGGTATTGTTTCTTATCACCCTAATGTTGTGAATTTACCAGTTTGTGTTATTTTAATGCAAGTTGAATTCTATGTAGAATTGGCAGATCTAATCTTTAATTTCAAATATAAGTACAATGATTTTTTTGACTTGTTTTGTGTAGTTGGTCTATGTCAGTGCTTGCTTGTACTCAATTAATCTCAACAGGAAGTATATTGAAAATGGTGCAATCATATTAAAAATCTAATGGACAATATTTCATGTGACATGTTATTTACTATTAGCTGACAATGATAAGAAAGCCAAAAGAAAAACATACCTTAATTCATGTTCACATATCAAGTATTCCCTTAGAAGTGAAAAAAGCAGGTCAGCATATACTTTATACTTCAAGAATGTCCATTTATCACATGGAACTATGTGTGAGAAACATGACACACCTTGTAGCAGTCCTGTTTGATGTTAACTGTAAAAGTTAGCTGTTATCAACAACTTGTTTATACTAAATTTGTCCTAAAAGCATCCTAGTGCCAGCTAGATCCAGTGTTCACAAATTCGGTAGAAAGAATGCAGGAAGGAATGAAGAAAAGAAGGAATGAAGGAAGAAATGAACAAAGGAATGAACAAAGGCATGAAGGGAGGAATGTAGGGCATAATCACGAAATAAGCCCCGCACCTCTGACGGAATGAGTGGCAGCCTATGCTTTTCAATGGTCTCGCTCATTCCGTTATCAGAGGGCGGGGGCTATTTTGTAATTATGCCGAATGTAGTGGGGGAAGGAAGGGAAGGCCTCGAGATAGATAGACAGATAGATAGACAGCTAAACACATAGATAGATAGATAGATAGATGGATAGATAGATAGGTAGATAGATGCAAGCAACTCTTAAAAGCCCTTGCACGTTTTTTTTTAAGGAATAGCAGTGTTGCCAATCGTAAATAAGAGAGCAATAACAAGCTGGTAAATTACTCCTGGGCTGAAAGACAGGAGAGTAAAATCAAAGACTGGTGGATAGTTTGGGTCAGTGGGATGGCCAGGAAATGTGTATTTAGACAAGACAGCAGTGATCCTGTGAGCCAAGATTTGACTGAAATATTACGCGGAGGGATATAGGGGGAACGGGGGCACATTGGGACGCTTTTAATGTCTACTAATTTTGCTCAATGCTGAAAGCACTGAAGAACTCAGAAGTTTGCATGAATATCACCAATACTATTGAGCTTAAATGAAAGGCATAATAAACTAGACTACACCTACCCTTTTGCAACCAGAGAGTCGTAAAAATGGCTGTTCCAATGTGCCCCGGCTAAAACAGGTTTCCGGTTATGACATTTCTAGTTTGCATTTCTACTATTAAAAGTCGGCCCTCGGCCTCTTTTTTAGTGTTTTTATCAGATTTTAAGCTAAAAATAGCATTTTTTCCTATTAAAAAATACAGTGACCCCCCCCCCCCCCGAAAATATATTTTTTTTCTCCTGACATGTTTTAGAAGACTCCTGATGCCGAAAATTTGGTGTAAAACTGCACAATTGCCTTTAATTGAGCATCATTTAAGAGCATTTCAAAAAAAGCTGAAAAGAGCATTAACCAACCAGAGTTATGGAACTTAGAGGCATCCTGTGTCTGCCCAAAATATTATTAAATCCAGACCTATTACTTCTTGGGAGCAGCTAAATGCAGGTGTCGAGGCGTGAATTTATGGCTTGGCACCAGCGGGGTGTCCTTCCTTCCAACATCCCCGAGTTTTCTACGCTTAATGCTGGCTTAGGCTCCCGTGACCCAAACTTAAACCCCTACCACTTAGCGGCAGTCCCTACTGGTGACGACCTTCTTGGTGCCAGTATCCGCCCACCGGGTCACCACCCTCCCACTGCCGCTGACCTGTATCAACGCTCTATGAAGGTTCCCTCACGCCATCTGGTGTAGGCCAGCTGTCTGACCATGACACCCTCCCACCGCCACTGCAACCTGGCATGCCTCCGCCGCTTGATACCCACGGGTTGCCTCCTTTCCATTTCCCTGGCCCTGGCCAGCCCCCGGCTGATGGATATCAGCCTAAGTTGTTGCCCCCATCATTTTCCCAGTCCGCATCCCCTGTGCTTAAACCTAAGGTGAATGCCTTTTACCCGACCCTGCAATTCCGCGCTCCCGTCACTCCCCCCGGGACTACTCCAGCCTTTTGGGCACAGGGTCCCGGTGATAGCCCAGCCTCAAACTGTTCCAGTCAAATTGTCCAAGACTTGGTAACCGGAATCCGTAAATTAAGCATGGATGTACACACCGAAGGTCTTGCACAACGGAAGGCTCAAATGGACTTTCTCGGGCAACTCCAGGCCAATTCCGAGGAGTCTGGTGCTGCTGATAAGCATTTTTTTGGGTCCCTCCTTAGCCAATCACACATGGCCTTCCAGGAGCAATTCCAGTTAGCCGAGAAGGCACGTCGTGAGGAGGAGAGGCAGAGGCTCCAGTTACAGGAGGGTCGTCGGGCCGAGGAAATGAGCCGCCTTGAAGTCCGTTGGGATCAGGAGCAGCGCCGATTTGAGGCCCGTGCTGCTGCTGACCAGAGTTGCCTTGCTGCTTTTGACCAGGGTATGAAATCTTTAGTTGAAGAGGTTAAGGGTGCAATTTTGGAGGGAGTTACCCAACAGCGAGAGGAGAGCGCCCGTTTGAGGGAGGCGTTCATGGCCGCTAATGAACGGCTGGTGGATACAAATGAGCGGCTGATTGAGGCTGTGAAGTCTGAGCCTCACACCCCTGCCCCCCAGCAACAGCCGTCTACCACTCCAGTCGCACATACTTCTGCTTCCTCTGTCACCCAGACCCTGAGACTATCCCCCATTTCCAACACCACCCCTGCTCAGCGCCGGCCCTCTGCTTCTTCTGTTGCCCACACCCAGAGGCCTTCCCTTAATGCCCTAAATCGGGGCTTGATTGAAGAACCGGCTGAGGAGCAGTACACAAAGGACAGACTAATAACATCACACCCATATTCATGTGGCTGGGGAAGGGAGAGTCCAGGCTGAGCCATACAGCTCCAAGATTAAGGGGGAGGGGTAGGCAGAGCAG
The DNA here is from genome assembly GCA_026936325.1 of Platynereis dumerilii. Taxonomy (NCBI): domain Eukaryota; kingdom Metazoa; phylum Annelida; class Polychaeta; order Phyllodocida; family Nereididae; genus Platynereis; species Platynereis dumerilii. The sequence goes on from JAPTHN010000077.1 coordinate 1,540,365, forward strand.
ACAAGGGGATGGGGCGGAAGAAGAGGGCAGCCGTGTGTGCCGTAGCTCCCAGAACCGCCCGGATGCTCACCCGCGTAGGGTTGCAAGATGGGCGGCCTGGGGGAGGACATCATAGGCAAATCGGCAAAGGTGGGGGCATCTGACTCCAGGCGATCCGCTCAAGGGGGGCACGACGACAGAAGTCATCACTGCCGGTGTTGCGGATGGTGGCAGGAGACACGCCAAAGACGGTGGAGGGGAAATCCCGGATCCAAGCCTCCTGCTCACCCATATCCCCTGTGAAGCAGTGGACATAAAGGCGATGATGAGCAGTGACGTTCTGGTGGCGGAGCACCCTCCTGGTGAGCCGGAAGACGTTCTCACCCCGGAGATGCAGGATGAGGGACTTGTGGGACTCTACCGAAGCCCGGATGTGAAATTTGAGGAGGTCAACTTGGGCATCCAGGGACCTGGGGCTCCGGTAGAGGTCGATCCCACATTCACCGATGCCCATGCACTCCGGGGCCATTATGCGGGGCAGCACTGCATCACGCAGCTCGAGACGTCGCGCCTGGGTGGGATGGATCCCAAAACAGTCCACATGGGACAAGGCGGGAAGGGAACGCCATTCTCTGGGGAATACGCGGTTATTGGCAATTCCTGCCAGGCGGAGAGAGCCATACAGCTCCTGGGATGAAGGGGGGAGGGACGACAAATGGCAATGGGCATCGTAGGCCACTGGTAAAATATCGTAGGCCCCATTGTAGGTTGGAAGGGGGAGGAACCTTACTTCCTCCTGCAGGGCTGGGGACTACTCTGCCAAAAAAAGCACTAAGGAACGCCAGTGGAGTAGCTCCACCGCATAGGCAGGGTCCCATGGTATAATCTGCATCATGCAGATTAGGTTCTGTGAGTGTAAATATTTATATATATAAGCATGATCATATAACATATTCATTAAGCCTAATTACTTGTTTGGATCTTTTATGGATCTATGATTCACAGTTGTCCAAGTTTACTGTGTTGTGTTGTCATTTCATTAATTCATCAGTTATTACAAAAGTTTCTGATGTTTCATTCTAACATAGAATCACAGTTTAACATTGTTTGAGTCAAGCTCCCTTTTATGTTTAAGTTGTCAAAAGCTGTTAAAGCTGTGAAAGTGTGCTTCCTCTCTTGTCAACTGTTCATTCTAAAATTCATTATTGCACTATTAGACATTGAAGAAGACACATTAAAAGACAACCTCCAGCAGTTGCACTTGCTGTAAGTTAATTTTATAATTGTTTCATATTAATTCATACTTGTACTTATTGATAGACTTTATCAATCTTATTCATAATTAAACATAGGCTTACTTGTATTGGTTATATTACTTGTATGATTATATTGCTTAATTGATTATATTGCTTAATTGTATTACAACTTGTACCTACATTATCACTTATGGTGACATTCATGACCTCAAAGGTTACAAGGTTGTTAAATACCTTTATTTCCTATTCCATTTAAGGTTATTATACACACTAGGCCTACGCAATGGCTAGTGATGTGACATTATGATGACATTATTATACAATTATGAGACAATACTCTCTACTTTGTATGTAAGTTGTGTGAATGCTGATTGTGTGAATGAGTATTTATATTTGTGTTTAATTGTTTCCAGATTTACCTGGCTGCAAAGTCAGTGTTGAATAAATGTGAATAAAGTAAAACGTCACTCATCCTTGGAACTTTGAGTTCTACACATGGGCTCAGGTTGAACGAAAGCGGGATCCCGCAAGAGGGCAGCAGTGGTAGCCCCGAACATCTGCACAGTGACATCCGTAGTCCAGCCGTTCCGGACGAAGGCGGCTGGCAACCGGCAGATCGACAGATCCAGCGCCCTGGCAATTAGCATGAGCAGATCGCCACAGCCTGCAAACCACGAGTAATTAACCTCATCCTCATCAGGACGGACGTGCCCGGCTTCTAACTCATGGGCTCTCAGGTCCTGGGTGTTATCGAAGACCGTTTCACATTCTAAACACACGACCTCAATATGATGCCAGTAGGGAAGATGGCACCTTTGGACATGACGTCGTAAGTGGGGGGGTACTTCATGACACAGGGGGCACACTTGGGAGCAGGGTTGGCGGGTAGGACCAATGACATCAGAGAGGGGATGGGACTCTGAGTCGCGAGTGACATCAGGGGAGGGATACTCGATGATGTTGAAGGTGCAGGAGCACTAGATGCCGAAGGGCGAGGGGCTACATCGGAGTTATCCAATTCGACTTGCCTGGATAACCACTGTCGTCGAGGAACCTCCTCATCACTGCTGTCACTGGCCATGTTGATCTGGAAATAGCACAAAGCCACTATGAATGGGGGAATAGTCACAGGGGTCGCGAAATAGCACATACAAATTCAACCCAACCGCAAAATTGTTAGTGTATCAGTGACTTTACTTATGACATAGACCCTCAGGCGAGATGGCATCCTTGTCCTTCCAGCTCGTGTAGTGGCAGTGCGTCACAACTCATCGGAACTGGATTCATAGGGGGAAGGAGGGATCAGTAGAGCAGGAAGATAGGGAAAACAGCTGATGGACGTCAGCTAAAGGGTCACGTGGGGGGGGATTCAAGGGAGTCGTGCAGGCCTACACCTGCTGCAAGAGGGAGGGGTAGGGTGTCAGACCTGGAGTTTTGGTCAAGGGATGCACCCAAAGAGGCACGGAACGCTCATGAAAAGGCCGCAACCGATCATGGTGCTGCACCGTTGCCATACGCCGACATGACACCCGATAAAGCACTGGGGACACAACCTGGGTGACTACAAATGGGCCTTTCCACAAAGGCTGGAGCTTCCGGCTTACACCAGCTGTGGTGGCAGAACTTGTCACCATAACCAGGTCTCCTGGCTCAAAGAGGTGATGTCTCAAAGGGGCCTGCATGTCATAACACTGCTTGCTGCGTCGCTGGGAGGACTTCATCCTCTCTCTGGTGGTGGCAAATATTGAAGACATCTTCAGCAGTAGGTCCTTGACATGTGTATTTGCCGTTTCAGGCTCACCTTGCGGGATACCAAAGAGGACGTCAGATGGTCAATTGACCTCATGCCCCAGCATCAACATATATGGGGTGAACCCAGTCACCCGGGAGACGGTGGCTCGGAGGCTCATACCAAGTAGGGGCAGGTGGGTATCCCAAGTATCCGTTTTTCCAGCCAGGAAGCACCTCACATAGGATGCAATTTGTTGGTTGTAACGTTCCACCTGCCCATTGCTACGCGGGTGGTATGGAGTAGTTCGGGTCTTGGCGGCCTGGAGGCGTGAACATAGCTCACCGAAAAGATGGCTCTCAAAATTTCTCTCCTGGTCTGTTTGGATAATGCGGGGAACCCCAAACCTAACAATCCAGGAATTCAAGGCGGCTTGGGCTGTAGCCTCTGCAGATTGCTCCGGAAGGGGACACAACTCCAGCCACTTTGTAAACTGGTCAACAATAATTATTATTGACAACACATAACGGTTGCCTGAGGAGCTGGTGGTGAATGGCCCAAGGATGTCCATATGGACCCTCTCACCAGGACAACCAGCTTGGAAGGTCAAAAGAGGAGCCCTTGGCTTCAGCTGGTATTTATTCTTGGAGCAGGTGAGGCATGAAGCGATAAACAACTCCACGTCTCGCTTCATAGTAGGCCAGTAGAACCGCTGGGACAGGAGGTGGAGGGTTTTGTCTCTGCCCCAATGGCCTCCAACAGGGGTGTCATGTAGTTGTTGGACTATGTCCTCACAGCCCGTAAGAGGCACAACCAGGCAATCACAATGGGAATCAGGCAGAAACCACCGGTAATACAGAACACCATCACTTAGCCTAAGATTATTTCGGTGTCGCCACAAGTGTTTGGTAACAAAGCCCTCAGACATTAACACATCACTTGATGGTTCTCCATTTTCCAACCAAGATAAAACGGGGCGAAGCTCCAGGTCACGTCGCTGGAGCTCACGAAGGTAACTGGGCTGATACTGAGCTAGATAGTTAGATGGGTAAGGTGCGGCAACTTGAACATCATCAACATATCGAGCCCCTACTGTGGGAATTGAGGACTGACGTACCAGAAGGGGGGACACATAATCAACATCTGAATCGAAACGGGCTCACTGGGTGAGTAAATGCTGGCAATAAGGGCACCCAACACAAGGTAAGGAAGCTAGGTCTACTCCAGCAACGTAACAATCACATGAGGTGGACACGTCCGGTATTTGTGATAGGCCATCCGCATTCAAGTGCTTCGTACCAGGACGGTGCTCGATAGACATATCATACTGGGATAGTTCTTCCAGCCAGCGACCAAGCTGACCTGTAGGATTCTTAAAACGGCATAGCCAAGCCAAAGAACCATGGTCGGTACGGACAGTGAAGTGGCGTCCCAGAAGATAGTGGCGGAATCTGCGGGCGAACACCACAACTGCCAGCAACTCTTGCCTAGTTGTGCAGTACTTTCGCTGGCTAGGGGATAGGGTAAGGGAAGCGAAGGAAATGGGCTTTTCACGGCCATTTTGCAGCTGATATCAGGCAGCAGCAACAGAAACTCTGCTGGCGTCAGTGTCAAGAACATAAGGATCCTCATTGTTTGGATATGCAAGTACAGGGGGGCTAGCCATGATGGACTTGAGCTGCTCGAACGCATAATCCTTGGGCTATGCGCACATGTTGGAACAGGCTGTATTTTGTAAGGAAGGCGGTCTTGTGCTTGTCCTTGGGGTGTACTGCTATTTGCCAGTAGCCAGAAGCAAGGTCTAAAGTGTGGAACCACAAATTTCCAGCCAGGGTGTCCGTACACTCGTCGATTAGGATCAAGGGGTAGGCATCCTTATGGGTCTTAACATTGAGCTGGCGAAAATCAACGGTGTAGCGTACCTCCCCATCTCGCTTCCTAACTAATACAGGCGCAGAGGCCCATTCTGAAAAAGAGGGCTCAATTACCCCGGCTGACAACATATTGTTCAGGGTGGTCTCTTCCTCTGCTTGGAACTTGAGTGGGGTCCTTCGTAACCGTTCCCGAACTGGCTCCTCATTGTAGGTACGGATCCTGTGTTTTAACAGGGTGAATATGCCTAGGTCCATGGAACCACAAGGGAACGTATCAGCATACACAGTTAACAGACGAACAATAGCAATCTGTTCTCTTATCTCAAGTCGGGCACAGGCATCTGTGAACAAGGGCAGTAAATGTGCAGGCAACTCATCGCTGGCAGACTGGAGCAGTTCACGTAATTCCCTCTCTGGGCAATTGGAAGTGGGCAGGAAGGAAGTACCAACAGTAGGGCCTACATTGTTGATCTGGTCAATATTCTGCCAGTCGAGGGGGTTGTCTGACACATCACCAGATCTGCTATCCGGGGGAAGGCATGAAGCAGATACCTTACGGCATCTCGTGGTTGAAGGGGTGACGGTGTGCCCTACAGCACTCTGGGGAACAGGGGAAGTTGGCGATGGGAAAGGGGCCGTACAGCCCCTAGCTCACAGGAAGGCAGGGAGGAGGGGGAGAGTTCGGGAGCAGAGCTATGAGTTTATTACAATGAAATGTGATGGGCCAAGAAGTGTCATTGATGACCTCCACACACCCAACATTCCCACCATCCAGCAAACAGGAACTCACCATCCAGCAATCCGTGGCTTGGGGAGTAGTAACAAAGGGAATACAGGCAGGGTTACTCAACCGAACAGGGACCAACTGCCTTGACTGAGGCGGAATAACAGTCTTCTCAGCCACATGAACCAGACTCACCCGATGGTCACCACAATTGCTACGATGTACATGAATGTCAATCTTCTGACCATCCAAAGTCAGGGTGCTATCACTTAAGTCCACCACAGCATTGTGCTGCAGCAAGAAATCCAGGCCAAGAATGCAAGGATCGGAGATAGGGCCACTGACAAAGGGATGCTGGAAATTATTCCCAGTAATGTCAAAGGTCACAGGGTCAAGGACACCACACAACATGGCACAATTCACCTGGGCTGTATTGATGGAAATATTACAAACAGGTGGCAGATTAAGTAAGGTGTCCTGCACCATGGACACTCGTGCTGCTGTGTCAACAACAGCCAATACAGGGCGGGCTAGAGAATTAAAATGGATAGGGACAAGGAGATTACAACCAACGCAAGCATTTTCTATTAGACGTACATCTAATTTGGGGTCAGGTGGAGTGCAATCACTTTATATTAAAGCTACATCTAATTCGGGGACAGTGGGGCCCAACAGCCCACCGGTAAACTCCTGGGCAAGGGAGTCTACCGTCTGGAGTTTAAATGTCTGTAGTCACGTCGCTCTGATGACTTAGCTGGACTGGGACTCCTATCACCCTGGTCATCAGTAGAAGGTGGCACATCATCAGTCTTCCGCTGTCTTTGGCCCGATGGCCGAGAGTGAGACTCCTTGTCGGCCTTGCTTTCACTCTCATTAGGGAGACGGGTGAGAAGTTTGAACAGCCGCCCCTTCCTGGGACTGGAGCTCCTAGGGCTGTGGTTCTGGCTACGGGAGTTGCCTTGACTCCGTTGGGGGGAACGCAAGTACCATCGCTGACCGCGTCGCCGGTCCCTGGATCCACGGGCAGCGGACCTACGGCGGTCCTCCTCATCGCCAGAGCCGGAATAAGGAATATGCTCATCAGGGCTGCACTCGAAACTCACTACTTGCGGCTCCCTGTTATCAATTGGTCGCTTGAGGCGGTTGGCACATTCGGCAGCCATGTGCCCCATGCCCTGGCACTCGAAGCAACGAAAGGGGGAGGGGGAACGGCGCCTCTTGTTGGCACTCTCTCCGGAACGATGGCCTACACCATCACAAGTAAAACACCTTATGGGGTTGGAGGACACACTTCGCACATGATGGCAGGGGGGCTCAGACGTCGCCACTGGCTCACCAAAGGAGATCTGACGAGTGAGCAGCTTTGTGCCGGTTCTAAGGCCATGCACTTGGGCAGTCTTGATCCTTTCGACAGCATCTCGGATGGTGGCTGGATTTTGCAGGCCAGTAAGGGAGGCGGCATTGCAATCCCTGCAGCCATCCAGAAAGGCCCCCACAGCATAGGTCTCAATATGGCGAGCACCAAGGTCCTCTGGATGGGCGCTGATGGTGTTAGCATACACCCTGTCTGCAAAGGTTTCCAAATCCTCCGACTCCAATTGCTTTGCGGACAACAGTTCAGCCCAGAGCCTCTTCTTATTGGACTCGCTTTTCGCACCATACCGGGCATCTAGGGCAGAAAGGATGGCTTCCCAATCGGCAAGAGTGGCATCCCCCAAATTCTGGACAGCTGTCATTGCAGGGCCCCTCAAATGTGTCCTAAGCGGGAACACATGCCGGAGGCCCTCCAATCCAAAACCAAGTCCAACATTCGGATCATCCAAGTCTCCTGGATCCTCCATCTCTTCCCGTCCTTTGTGTACTGTCCCGTCCTTTATGTACTGTCACATCCTTTGTGTACTGTCCCGTCCTTTGCTTTAGTTAGTCTGTCCTTTGTGTACTGTCCCATTCTTTGTGTTCTTTAAGAGTGTATCCTTAAGTTCCCTAACCATGTTTGTTAAAAGTTGGGTGTGGGTATTTGTTCCTTTACATGATGCGTATCCCTTTTGTGGGTAATTGTTCCTTTATCTGTTGTATTCTCCAGGCTGTATCCTGCGCCTTGCAGATAATGTCCACCCCTACCTGTAATTTGCCCCCCTTCATCTTAGAGCCGTATAGCTCTGTTTCTACAACCCATATGGACATTTACTGTTTATCATATTTTTATATATTTGGACTTGACGTTTTCTATATTTTCTATATATTTCTACAATTTTGTGGTTCAAAAAATAATAAAACCATATGGTGTGTTGTAGGTGGCGTTGCGGTTGGCTGGACCGCCGCCTGCCTGCCAGCCACCGCGACGCCAGTCTATTGCTTGCCGTCGTACAGATAACATCTTGTTCTGGTGAGTCTAGGCCATAGGCTTCCACAGTAGGGGGAGTATTTATGTTTCCCAACTCGAACCCCCCTTTGTTTTTACCCATGTTTTGTTTTTATGCAATAAACATATTCAAACAAATATTCAAACAGTGGTATGGACTGGATTGTCAGGAGGATACTAATGAACCTCCTCATTAGATCTCCCTCCATGTTATGACAACTTAGATTTTACTGAATTTATTCTTAATACTTTGACATTATCCTGCTTTAGCTCAGTCGCTGGTCTATGAAATTTTACATTTATTGTTTTTCATGAAACTGTCATGTAACGAGAAATTCATTTTGAAAAAAGAATTGTAGGAACCTATGTATGAAATATGATATTTCTTCAAACACATATTTTATTTTTATAATATTCTGTTGATTTGTTATGCATGTGCAGTTACATATATCTCCGATGTATCTACTGTGATTTCACATTTAGTTACCTCATTATTAGGCATGCCTAATTACAGGTGTTACAAACACAGACAGCAAACCAGGCAATGAGAAGCCCTTTTATATTCTTTGTCATGAACATGAAATTTCTATTTCTATAACAACAAACTAATGCTGGGTTGCATATTTGGATTATTACACCTTTCATGTGCTTATGAAAATCACAGGAGTTGTGGGGAGTGGAATATATATTTTCATACAGTGTTGTTTGGCAACATCTATTATATCATCGATAATCATCCCAAATCTTTATATACATATACAGTAGGGTGGCCCTAAAAAAAGTTAAATTTGTTCGCGCCACCCTCTAAAATTGTGCCAGTTGTGGAAAAAATGGCCTGCCCAAAGTTTCATTGATATCAGTTAATATTTAGAGGTACCCCCCCCCCGGGGCTTTGAAATACTTACATTTTTATCAATATTTGGCGTTTTCACCGATTCACGGTTTTTATAACTTAGTCAATTCAAAACATACAACAATTTAATTAGGCTCTTTGAACAGGGCAAAGTGAAAACTTCATTTTGAATACCAAAGTGGATGGTCTGTGACCGTTTTTCGTAAGGCCTGAGACATAGTACTTGGTTATCTCATTGAAAATTTGGAGATTTTGAGATGACGTCTCAAGATTCGACCTGGAAGTAATAATTCTAAACCAGACTTTCTGAAATATAGCTTGCATATATGCGTGGCCATCAGTTTTTCCCAACATTACTTTACAAGAAACAATATCAACAATGGTTGCAGGGATAAAATTATAGAAATTGGTGTATAACACAGATTCGTTGTAAATGGCTCCACCACTGCTGTAGCAATGCCACAGGGACTTGTTGTGAGATCACATTAACCTCTTTGGTTGGGGGTATAACGACCATAGTAATTTTAAACTATTATAGGCAGCTATTGTCAAGTGGTCAAGGATGATGAGGATAAACATCTTCCATGGCCTCCTGTATTCAAGATGGTTTCATGACAGATCCTGAAGGTTTGAGAAAATGTTACAACTATTGTCGCAAGATGTCAATTTTTTCCATTTTAAAGATGTGTTGTTCATTTTTCCAAAAAGATCTATAATAAAGCAGATCTAACTTATCCCTTTTCCTTTCACTAAAGTTATAATATTCTAGAGAAGTCGTTTGTGACCTCTGCCACATGGGTAAAGGATATTGTTAGTACAAACGATATTTCTTCTGATAATTAGATAATTATAGAGGGTCTGTTGAATCAGATTTTTCACTGGCATCACACCTGACTGGTTTGTCACTTTACAGGCTGAATTATTGTACTGCTGGACCAAAGTCAACAACAAAATCAGTAGGCCTATCAAAATTTTGTTCAAACATACTTGATAAACTATCTGAGGCTAACTAGTGTTTTCAATGAGTCTCGATCGACACCTCTCGAGAATGACATGGTCTAGTGCTCGAGAATAGAGCATTTCTCAAGAAATCTAGGGCACTGTCCTGCCATTGGCACAATGATAAAACAAGAGAGATTTAATGCAATGGATCATATTTTTTAGCTTTTATGATATCCTTTATAGTTTTAATGCTAATCTGTGTGTTTTGTTTCCTATAAATCACAGTTAAACATCCAGATATTACACAATTTTAAAACATTTGTACAAGTTCAACTTCAGCATTTATCAGGTTTACAATGGGGATTATCATGAACAGATATTTAAAATGAACAATGCAGCAAGTACACAATAACAATAATATCAAGCAAAACAAAACAACAATCCAATGCTTTGTAACCCTTATAAACATAAACACACGAACACCATGTCAAACAATGATCAACACTTCAATTCTCGAGACTCGCTCGGCGAGACGAGAAAATACTGAGTCATTGCTGATCTCGAGCCTACTCGAGAACTCTCCCTCTCATTGGAAACTCTAACGCTAACCCAACCAAAATGAATTAATACAGGACATTAAGCCCCAATTATCATCCAGTGAAAGTATTCCGGCTCCACGATTTTGCTCTTTGGTAGGCCTTATAACCCTGCACAGCGCTCCTGAAGAGACATTGGGGTTAAAAAAATGAGCCCGAAATGGGACATATACCATCTGAAACTACACAGTCATACGAACATTTTAAGACAAAAATGAAAAAAATCTGTTTGGGAATTTTTTGGGAAATTCAACTCTAAAAAAATCTAGTATATCCTATCACTAGAATACACACATAATGGCATATTACACAATTGACAAACTTGAAAATGCGATGAAGCCTGTTGGTTAGGCTCTGTAATGCATTTCAAACAAGTTTTGATGATGAATTAAAAATATTTACTAACTTATGTCAAACTAGAACGGGCGCTCGGAGAGCACATAGCTTCGCTGTCCATTTAAAATTGAAATGTGACAACTGCAAGATGCTACACATTATACAAACATTGGATGGGAAGGAGTCCAATATGGAGTATAATTGGATTAAGAGCAGTTATGCTGGATGAAACGTAGCCGAATCCAAGTATACTATATATTGGACGACTTACCATCTTTATTTTTTTAGATCCAACATAACTATTTTTGGATCCAGTACAACCTTTTTGGATCCAATGTAACTTTCTTGAATCCAATATAACTTTTCTAACCAAAATATAGCAAGTATACTCGCTTGTGATTGGCTGACAAAATCCAAATGGAGAATATAAAAAGTTGATTAAGACTTCTAGGCTTACATGATGTTGAGCAGCATTCTTTGGATTTTCTACAATTTCATGCTAATTTCGGCAATTCTGGTCAGATTTTCATCAAATAAACAGTGGCGTGACTTGGGCGTCTTGAGCGAGGGGGCACCTGGGGGGGCCAGCGATTCTCTGGGGGGGCACCATAATACTAATTGTATATTTTAGCCAAGGTTGAAAAGTTCATATGGGGGGCACCTGGGGGGCACAGGTCCAATATAGGGGGCACATGCCCCCCATGCCCCCCCATAGGGACTCCACTGCAAATAAACATTGAAATGTTACCAATGTCGTGCTTTGGCACCTTCTATGGACGTTTTATGGCCGTTTTTTGGTGAGAAAACGTAGAAATATTTACCTTCTTGGCTGCTAATGCTGCAGCAAAAAATGATAGTGTATGCTGCACTGTAGAGGCCATTTTCAGATTTCTTTAACTGTGGGCCCAAAAAAGCTCCAATAGTCACCAAATTTAATCAGGTATCGTGTAGCACAAATGAACACATCATGCCAAAGGAGATTTAAATTCATCCAGTAGTTTTTGCAGGAGGCAACTCACATACACACTAATGCACATGCTGAAGTGCCAAGGACCACAATAGCTTCTCAGTGAAGCTAAAAAGTGTGACAAATTGTTTATCACACACTGTAAAAATGCAAAAATGCTAGAAGTGACCCAAATTCGAGAAATTTCCTGCATTTGATTGCTAAGCACTTAAGATTATCCTTAACCAGATATGGGAAGCACCTGCACAAAATTCAGAACTAACTAAACTCATTTTGAGATTGTATACCTTTCCTTCTCTCTTAAAAAATGGGTGTCATACATGAATTTTCTATTGAGCTGTTGACTCTCTTTCTGAATTGCAATGACCAGTCGAAACTTGGGCTAATGTGTAGTTTGACACTGTGAAATTCTAAATTTACAGCGAAACCTTTCAGGGAAAATTAATTTTCCAATCAATGATCTTGAGTATCCCTTAATATGCTGTCCAGTATGTTGCACTGAAAATATCGAGCCTTACTACAGCTGTTTTATTGCATTCCAGGATGTCACACACGCATGCTTTGATAAGTCCCTTGATTCTTTCAAATCAGAGAAATTCTTATTTCCAGTAAATTTGTTTATGCTGTAGAGTGAAGAATATCTGAAAAACCACCAGAGTACTCATTTCGATAAGACAGGTACAAGGTATAACTGGAAAAGTGTAACAAACATCTTGCTCAATTGCCACACAAGTCATTGATAACTGCGATGCCTACTTTTACAGGCTGTCCGACAGCTTATGATTTGAAGAAATTTAGCCAAACTTTTGAATTTTACTTAATTTGACCCATATATATTGTGACAAGTTTGCTGTCACTTTCTTTAAAAATATATTAAGTTTAAGTCGGGAAAAATCTTGCATTTTTCCTAAGGGGCTCTTCTAGTTTCAGAAATAATGTTGACATAGAATCCTTTTCACCTCGCACTCAAAGACAGCAGGAGGTGCTCTTGAGTCTAGAAGCCAGAGCTCCAAGGAGAGCCTCAAGGCCCACCAAGTGATTGAAGAGCTCTTTTCTGAATAACAGGCAGGAGGAGGCACTATGGGTTGTCTGCTAAGGCAGGCCCCTATAGCCAGCTTACAGTAAGAGGCTTGAGGAAACCTTGGGGGGCCTCTCAAAAGTGGCTTATTACCTCAGGATTAGCAGAGCAGACTCTATGGAGCTGCAACCATCGGACTGGCGAGTTGAATTGAGCGATCGACCTGAGGCTTGAGGATGAGGTCAACTGGTCCTGTTTAATTCTAGCCTGAATAAGCTAAGTATTCTTTTACATCTTCCTGAATCATGGCTCCATCGCATTTGGTTTATCTTTAGTGGGTTAAATGACTATTGTAGTCTGATGCAGTGAACAGAGTGAACTGAGTAGAATTGTTGGTAAATTAAATGTCATGTTGGCAACTGAAATGTCATGTTGGTCATCTAGGATGAGTTGTTGATAATTAATATGTTATGACATTTTCAGGGCATAGCTGATTGTATGGCTTCTGATGGGTAATGACATTCTAGACTGAAAGAATTATATATGATTTATAAGATCTCACCTGGTGGATGTGATATGTAATGTGATATGTTGAATTTATAGTTGTTATGTATTTAATAAATTATTCTTGTTAAACGTTATCCAGAGTCATAGTTATCCCTGAGTTTTACCTGAGTAATTGCATGATTAATTGAGACTTCTATTGACATCAGACCAGAGTCTGATTCGGGACCTCATTAATCACAGCCAAGCTAATTTTAAACAGAGAGCATCACCAAGATGACCATATATGTGCTAATTTAGGTCTTAATGTATTTTATGCATGAGGGAAATGGTTGATGCCTGCACAAATCCATGAAGAAGTTTGGATGTGGTTTGATTGCCGTGACCCGATATGTCACCATACATATTTTAAAACATGCGTCATTCTGTGCTGCAACCTTGCTCTACATTTGAACTCTTGCAGGTGGATATTATACCATAAATTAAACAGGCTAAATAGAAATCAGTGCTGACTTATGATTGATCTTTCTTATGAGTGTCAGCCTACTAGTAACACTTATCTCCATTTTAGGCATGCTGTAACTTTTCTAAAGCTTTATAAAGCTTCACTTATCCATACTAAGGATAATGCTTCAGATTTCAACAATCAAAGACTGAAAATTTGGGGAAATTGGTTACTTTTAGCATTTTTGCATTTTTACAGTGTGCGATAAACAATTTGTCACATTTATTTCAATAAAGTCAATAAATATATTAAATCCACCATTGAAACGTATTTGAAAAGCATTACTGAAGCTTAACCAACAGGTTTCATCAAATTTTCAAGCTTGTTAATTGTGTTACATGCCATTACGCATGTATTTTCGTGGTGGGATAAACTAGATTTTTTAAAAGTTGAATTTCTCAAAAAATTCCCAACTGATTTTTTAAAATTTTTGTCTTATAATGTTCGTATGATTGTGTAGTTTCAGGTGGCATAGGTCCCCGTTTCAGGCTCAATTTTTTAACCCCAATGTTTCTTCAGGAGCGCTGTGACCATTTTAATATTTCAAATCAGTGCCTGAATTGATAGTGTGCGGGATTTTTTACAAAAGCAACATCCAAGTTTCATTAAAATCTTATTATCCTTCTGAATAAGAAGGTTAGTAGTTGCAAATTATGAATCACGTGATGACAACTCGATGTTCCAATTTGAAGAGCACTTTATTCATGCACATGACGTTTACCAAATAGCACGGATGTGCTTGACGAATGACAAATATGTATATGTATATATGGTGAATCTGCATGAAATACAAATAAATAAACCATTACAAACAATTCAAAACCAGAAGATATAAGTTGAAATTTAAGTCTCACAATAAATCTAAAGACCAAATATGAGAACTAAAATATATCACAATAAATGTAGATAAATAACTCACATCGAATGTAACTTCATAGAGTTAACCATAGTATCACATGAATCAGCCTTAGTGCTCTGAGAGAGAGACACTGTCACCATAACTCTCACATACTGAAATACCATTGTAAACATAACCAGTAACCTGACTAAATAATTGAAACCAAATAGGAATAGTTACAGGCTACATAAATGTAATAAAATAAATTAATCAGACAGATATGGTAAAAAGTGATATTTATGTAATAATGGCTATAGACCTACAAATGCAAGTAATTTCTAACTAAGCAAATTAACATTGTAACATAAATGAATTACACATACCTTTATACAATGTTAGACCAGAGGTCTTCTGTGTACCAATTTTATGAAGCAAGTGAATACGCAAAAGCAACTGCTTCAGCAGGAAACATATAAATGTAACACTGTAAACTGTGAAGTGTGGCTGCTTCACAGAGGAAACTTGCAGTCACACAATCAATGGAAACTGTGAACTTCTGTCCACAACACAAATCATAACAAGGACACGAAGCCCATTTTATTTTGTTTCTGTGTCTTCATCTAGGACTGAATATGACTTGATACTGCTGTTTTTGATTAAAGTAGCAGTAGGATTTTCTATTTTGAAACATACTTTTCATTGTCATAGCAACATGGTTTTTTTTTAATTTTAAAATTTTTGTGTCCAAGTTACATCATCAGAAATGAAGTTTGACACAATTTTTTTTTTTTTAAAGAAACAATCAATAGAAACTGCCTGAATTCTGTCCAGATAATAAAAAACACATACAGCTTTGTGAGGAGCTTTGATTTTAAAAAATATATCATAATTTGGCTGCAGCAATGATGCTCCAAGAAGAATCCATAGATCATAAACCTGGTTTGTGGTGTCTTTGTTACCTCATAGAAAATTTATAAAAGACATTTCAGCTTTATCTGCCTCCAGGAGCTTCATGAAAAAGCTATGCCGGATATCAATCTAATAAAAAATTAACTACTTCCCGTAAGTGTAGTCTTCCCCGGAAAAAGATAATATTTCTTGAAAAACTAGCCTATCACACATTTTACAAGTTTCCATCCAAACATAGAATGCTGTCACCTTCGAAATTTGGTTTTCGACATAACTTATCCACTGAAATAGCAATACTTGAAATGCAGGATAGAATAATAAGATCATTGGAAAGTAAATTATGGTCTATCAAAGGCTTTTGATTCCCTCGACCTTTCAATACTTATCCAAAAACTTAACATTTAGTGAACACTATGGAGTAAGAGGACTGTCGCTACAATGGTTTAAAAGCTACTTAGACAATAGGCAACAATTTGTAAAATTTTGCGATGTAACGTCAAACAAAAAGTCATTTATTTCAGGGTTCCCCAGGGCTCCATCCTTGGACCCCTTCTTTTTCTAATATATATAAATGACATACCTTCAAACACAGATAACTCAGAAACAATCATTTTTGCGGATGATACTAATCTCCTGTATTCATCTACTTCGCTCAGCCTCCTGTCTTCACAAATAAATAACTCGTTAGACAAAGTTTCAGATTGGTTTTCCGCAAATAGATCATCACTTAATATTGACAAAACCAACTATGTAGTTTCACTCGACCACGACAAACAATAGAAAATGATCCTAGCATAATGATAAACAATGTTAACATAAAGAAAGTGAATTCAACTAAATTTCTAGGAGTTTATATGGATGAAAAATTAGGGTGGAATGTTCATCTGAGCTTAAAAGCAAACCAAGTTGTGAAGATTAACGGTATCCTATGCAACTTAAACACACTTTACCATCCCATGTCCTTAATATAACAGTCGTTGCTCCAACCTCATATTGAATATGGTATTACTGCTTGTGCAAATGTGAAATGTCCTGAAATAAAACAACTGAAGATACTTCAGAAAAAAGCCATCAGACAGGTCAAAAAAACTAAATACAAGCCACACCAGCCAACTTTTTAGAAAACTCAACCTACTAACAATTGATTACGTGTTTCTCTTAAATTGTTGCAAATTGTCTTATAAATTCTTTCATTCCGGTCTTCCCTCATACCTCCAATCTCAGATGCAGGTAGTAGGGAATAAACATCCCCATAATACAAGATACCAAGATTTACCATATATTGGGAATATTTTCTCTGAACTCGGAAAGCATTCTTTCAATTATAAAATAGCACAGGCCTGGAATAGGTTGCCAAGGGCACAAAAAGAATATTTATTGGTGTCGATTTACACATTTTCAAGAAAATTGAAAGAGTTCCTAGTGTCTAAGTACTCAGTAGTTTGCACAACAGCCAACTGTTATGTCTGTCAAAACACATTTATAACCATCATCCGCCATTATAATCATTATCATTACCATTAATTCATATTTTTTACATTGGGTCTGGGAACGGGAAGGGACAGGGATTTAATTTAATGTGGGTTAACTTTAAACAAAATGCTTTTCTTCATAAACATATGTATGACTAACGAATGATAGTGGGTAGGTCAATTACAGCATGAAAATGCTAGTGACTGTCCCCACGAGGTAAAATGTTCTGTTTATATTAATGTTATATTTCTCATATATGTAAATTAGCTCTGTTTAACTGTTACCATTATAATTGTCATGATATCTGTACATACATGTGTAAATTCTCAAATAAATTCAATTCAATTCAATTTCCTTATGATGTAACTATGACACAAAAGAGCCAATTATTGAATAGTGTCCATGTTACATAATAAGAAAGAATATCCAAAAATCAAGGAGGTTATTTAATTTATGAATGATAAAGCATATATAGGGGAGAGGCAGGTTAGTTGAGACGTTTTTCAGAAAAGCTCGCCTCCAAGTTAAACGGATGATGATATTGGAATGACAAATATTCATGTTCATGGGGAAATACATTGTTCAAATATATGGGGAAACTTGACTTTCTTTGTTGGATAGTTTTTACCCCAGATGGTGTCAAAGTAGGTCATGTCAAACGTATCAACTAACCCACCTGGTAAGGTTAGTTGATACACCCAGGCAGGTAAGTTAAACCAAACCGTGATGGACAATAAAAAGAAAAAGTCACATAATTCCGCCTTGGTAGGATACTATAAAACCATACGCCTTCACCGATCTGCTTTCTGCTCCCATGGATGCATATCTGCTACCATTGTGAGTCGGATCTGACGGTCGACCTGTTTGGAGGGGGAGATTTCATGATTATTTCAACATAAGATTCATCTATAGAGCTTTTTCATGTAAACTACTGAGTAACACCTAGCATTATGATTGTACGAGTAGGTCAGGGTTGTTATTTTGACCAGGCCAGCCAACAAAACCTAACCAATCTGCTGTATCAACAAACCCATCCACTCGGTTATGTCAGAAAACAGCAGGTCTCTGGACCACAGGTTAACCTAGGTCATCTTTGATGGCTCATAAATAACCCTTTTCACACACCTAATCCATATACTAAGTTACTCTGAATCATCCTTCACTATAGAGAGAGGAAAAAAAATGCAAGATTTCAGCACAAATTTACTCGGAACAGTGATTTTTTAATTTTTTGACTTTTCTCCTAAATCTTGATTCTGATTCTACGTTGACCAAGATGAGAAGAGGTGTTTTTTTATTCTGCTTCTAACGAATGCAAACACTTTCTCAAATGATCATTTCTATGACCAGGAGGTGGGGCGTATCAACTAACCTTGCGTATCAACTAACCTGCCTCTCCCCTACCCTATACTTGTTTTCATTTCAGTTATGTGATTCTTGCGGAAAGACATTGGCACACACCATAACACACAAACAGGAATATTAATCTGATGATGTAACATGACCAGTGGTGTCAGTTCCTATGGGGCTGGTGGAGCAGATGCCCTATCACTTTTTTTCCAAAGTATACATGTTTCTGAATTTGAAAAATTTAATTTTATCCCCTGACATCTTCCACTATTTGCCTCACCACTTTAAAATGAAACTTGCCCCTGAACATGACACCGAATTATTGTTACAGACTAAATGTTCAATGTGTTTTTATTATATCTATATTTAACATTTTCCAACAAAATTAGTGAAATCAGGTAAATTTGTCCTTTCTTCATTGATGCTTGCACACAATGAACTGTGTCTGATAGCGTGAACTGAGAAAAATCTACTATAAACTGTCAAGTATTAGAATATCTTATGATGTAACCAAGAAAAGAGCCACTTGAGCAGTAACAATTTTCATTTGCTGGCTCTTACTCATCCAGCGAAATCCAGCCATTCCAAGTCAAAAGTCAACAATTATGATCAGATGTCATAAAAACTTCTTCAAATTTATTTGTAAAATGCTGGAGAATGAAATTATATCAAAAATTGATATTCGTCTTATGATGTGACATTTTGGCTAAGTTACAACATCAACTATATGAAAGGGCTATTTTGATTATTGAAGGGAGTATGCATTTTAAGTCACTCCAGTTAGTTTCCATGTTTATTATGCTGAAACTGTCGATGTTCATGTTTACATTGTGCCAAGATTTCTGGGATCGATCGACAGTGACTGATGATGTAACGGAAAAGACACAAAAAGTGGGTGAAAATTCATTTTGTTCTGATGACCAACATTACCATCAATGGGCTTTGGAAAGTCATTCATACTAATCTTGTGATTGTTCAGTAACTTAAACCTGCCTGAACTGCAATATAGCACCTATTTTACAGCTGACATAAAAATAATAATACCCAAAAGTAGCAGTAGGACACGAAGAATGTCAACCTACGACGGGCATTCAGTAAGTTCAAGGCTTTTTCTTATATGGACACTTATTTTCAATCTAGAACTATGAATGGATTTCCAAAATTTTGGACAATTTGGACATTTTTAAGTCATTCTGTGGTTGCCATGGAAACAGAAAGTTTGACTAGTTGGAGCAGGTAGTAGGGAGATCAAGAAAATTGATGAATTGCGGCTGAGAGAGACCTCACTCTGCCACTTGTATTAGTAAGATTGACAATAATTAACATAAGAAATATAATATTACCTTTTAAAAAGACTAGCAAGTAATACAAAAGCATTAATTCATACACCTGACGCGTTAAAATAAATGTTCCTTGAAGCCCTCCAGGAAAAGTTTTTGTGAAAGCATTTTGGTCATCCAAAGCCTTTTCTTCTCCAGTGCCTGAAATTATTGCCCCCAGTGATAAGGTAATGGAAAAGTAGATCTTATGTAAAGCGATATATCAAAGGAAAAGCTGGGATGGATAATGCTGTCCCTTTAGGTTTCTTGCTCATACCACTGCATCCATGCTTTGTCATAAGTCCTGATAACAATAACGACAATGATAACGATATACTTTATTTAGTCCAGTACGGAAACTCTTGATGTACAAGCAGGCTCAAGCATTACAATAAAACAATTAAATGTGCAAAATCGTAAGAATATTTACATTAGTTAATCTTATGTACATGCTTTCGATGACCTAAAATTGTAATATCTGATACTGGATGGTACAAAGCTTTTTCCATATCGGCTTGTTCTTTGTTTTGGTACTAAAAGTCTTTTGCCGGATCGCAACATCTGATAACAATTATTTAGAGAATGATTTTTGTCTTTCATGATCTTAATTGACATTTGATGTAATTTACAGTTGTACATATTTAGTAAACTTTGATTGTCTAACCTGAGCCTTTTGGCAATCTTAATAATTTTATACAGTTTTTGTTATCCTTTTTACTAGATATACTAAACTATGCTACAATACAGAAAGACATGACTGATTCTATGATTAAATGATAGAAGAGGCTGATTATAACAGAATCCACCTTCAAGTTAGCTAAGCGCCTTAGATAGCACACTCTCTGACAGCTTTTCCTATACAGATGTTGAACATTCCCACTAAAAGTCAACTTATTATCAATGTGAACTGCGAGATATTTGTAGCTGTTTACAATCTGAACATTTTCATTCTTTATCCTCAAAGCATCATGAACAATAACGGGACCCTTTCTGAAGTCAAAAATTAATTCCATAGTCTTTTTCACATTCAGGTTGAGGTGGTTAACATCACACCAATCAACAAAGGTATTGACTTGTTGCCTGTACTGGCTGACATCCTCGCTTAAAATATTACCAATAATAACAGTGTCATCAGCATACTTGATCACTTCACAATTTACGAAACTACTCACACAATCATATGTATATAAAGTAAACAAGAGAGGAGATAAATCGCAACCTTGAGGGGCAGTTCAGGACTCACATTCTGGCACCTGAATTGCTCTTGCCAAATCTGCCATGCAGGAGTGCTTTCCCGAATTGTTTCGCTGTAAGAATACAAACATTAGGTGTGTTTCAAAGTATATTTAGTAGCTAATATTATATTTCTTGTGTCAAATATTGTCAATCTTAATACAAGTGACAGAGAGAAGTCGTTCTCAGCCACAATTCATTGATTTTCTTGATCTCCGTAGTACCTGCGCTGCCTAGCCAAACTTTGTTTCCATGGCAACCACAGAATGACTTAAAAATGTCCAAATTTTCCAAAATTTTGGAAACCCATTCCAAAACTGCCAAATTTTATCCTGAAAAAAAATTAATTGTTCTAGATTGAAAATAAGTGTCCATATAAAAAAAAGCTGTGAACTTTCTGAACGCCCCTCATACCTGAACACTTTCACTGCCATTTTCCCATTACACATACATACTATGCACTCAAAAACACAATAAAATTATAAAATGGAGTCAAGACATTGCATATTAGTTGACTCCATGGAAGTTGTTCCATCAGAAACCCCTTAAAATCAGTCTCCGTGTACTTAAAAACTGTTGCAGCCAGCCTTTATATTTAAATACATCTTTAATTTATCTGTCCGACTTGGATACATACCAAGAATTTGGAAATTATCCTGTATTATACCAGTTTCAAAGAAGTCAGTTATTACCTGTTGTAATGACTTGCGACCAGTGGCCCTTACATCTGTGGCTATGAAGTCATGTGAACGCTTTTTACTTAGACATTTGAAGAACATTGTGAACTCCTTTTTAGATCGGATGCAGTTTGCATATAGTGCTAAACGGAGTACTGAGGATGCAATTCTTTATCTTCTGGAAGCCCTTTACTCTCACTTAGAGCAGTCGGGCTCTTCTGCAAGGATTATGTTCTTTGATTTCTCTTCTGCATTCAACACAATTCAACCGTGTTTACTCGCCAGGAAATTGACTCAGATGCAGGTTAAAGATTGTCTCGTTAGATGGATTCTCAATTATTAGACTGGTCGATCTCAATATGTTTACTTGAGAGCATCTAGTGTCACTACTGACTTGTTGATTTCCAATACAGGAACTCCCCAGGGTACAGTCCTAGCCCAATTTCTATTCACAATCTATACCTCTGACATCAAATCCACCAGTAAAAACTGCCACCTAATAAAGTTTGCTGATGATACTGCATTACTGGGACTGATACAAAAAGATGTTGATACTGACTATATTGAACAGGTGCAGAGGTTTGTGCAGTACTGTGATGCTAATTACTTGGTGCTTAATGTGAGCAAAACAAAGGAACTTGTTATTGATTTTAGATCAGTACAAATATCTGGGTGTAATGATGGACGATCGTCTATCATGGACCAAGCACATCTAGTCCATCTGCAAAAAACTTAGTCCAAGACTATATCATCTTAGTGAAATTAACAAGTTCAAGGTTAAAAGAGAAATCTTGAATTTGTTTTGTGATACTGTGATTTGCAGTGTTTGGAAGTATGTTATAACCTGCTGGAGAGGAATAACAGCAAGTATCAAACAAGCCAGCCGGATAATTGGAGTTAAACTTGTTTCATTTGATGAGACAGAGAGCAAACTAACAATTAAGAAATTGCAGAGAATTATGAAAGATGACAGTCACCCTCTCTTTAAAATATTTACCAAATCAAAGAGTCAACGAAGCGGTCGCCTGTTGTATCCCCCTGCAACACAAACAGACATAAATCAAGTTTTGTGGTCAGAGCCATGAGACACTATCAGTGAAATGTGTGACATTGAACTCTGTATCATGCCATGTGCCATTTGACTTATTCTATTTATTGCACCAGCTGAAGTGAGCATGGAGTTATCCCAGGTGGATGTAATAAAGTTGACTTGACTTGATTTGAAAAACAGGATGTCTTATTATGTAACCAAAAATGTCATGACATCAAAGCCTTGCCCATATGTAAACGAAAAAGCAACAGTCCTTTTTGCCGAACAAACAAGGAGGCATAGGTTCTTGGGATAATAAATTTGTTTTATTAAATTTAATTAAGAAACATGTGTAGGCATAGAGCCTTTACAAATATATCAAGATTCATTCATTGAGATATAAGAAGTGTTACCCTGAAATGAATACATACAAGTAAAATAATATAAAAGCGTAATTGAGTAGAGCTACGTAAAGAGCGGGGCGTTTACAAAGTCTGTATGATAGATTAACGATATATACATACAATTACATAAATGGAAGTTGATAACCTGAAATAAATAGACAAGTAAATGAATACAAAGTGGAATATATACTGGGCTAAAGGATGGCTGGATTACTAACTCCCGAGTACAAAACACATTGAGAGAAATTTGAGTGAAGTTTTAGGGATAGCCTGAAGGAGAGCCAAAAGGAGGAGAAATTTTTAAGTGAAATGGGGACGGGAAGGGTGGGTGTAGAAAATTGATATAAAAGGTTGAGGTTTTTGAAGATGGGGTTGTGCTGTGAGATAGTTCCATAATGAAGGTGTGTGATATTATTGGCTGCTGTGGTCACATGATTAGGTCACATGGTACAAGGATTTGGTTGGAGATTTAAATGTCTTGTTTGACTGCAAAAAACCAATTGTGGAGCCCAATTGTTGTATTTTTGCCTAGCAAACAAGGAGGCATAGGTTCTTGGGATGATAAATTTGTTTTATTAAATTAAATTAAGAAACACGTGTAGGCATAGAGCCTTTACAAATATATCAAGATTCACATATTCATTGAGATATAAGAAGTGTTACCCCGAAATTAATACATACAAGTAAAATAATATAAAAGCGTAATTGAGTAGAGCTACGTAAAGAGCGGGGCGTTTACAAAGTCTGTATGATAGATTAACGATATATACATACAATTACATAAATGGAAGTTGATAACCTGAAATAAATAGACAAGTAAATGAATACAAAGTGGAATATATACTGGGCTAAAGGATGGCTGGATTACTAACTCCCGAGTACAAAACACATTGAGAGAAATTTGAGTGAAGTTTTAGGGATAGCCTGAAGGAGAGCCAAAAGGAGGAGAAATTTTTAAGTGAAATGGGGACGGGAAGGGTGGGTGTAGAAAATTGATATAAAAGGTTGAGGTTTTTGAAGATGGGGTTGTGCTGTGAGATAGTTCCATAATGAAGGTGTGTGATATTATTGGCTGCTGTGGTCACATGATTAGGTCACATGGTACAAGGATTTGGTTGGAGATTTAAATGTCTTGTTTGACTGCAAAAAACCAATTGTGGAGCCCAATTGTTGTATTTTTGCCTAGCAAACAAGGAGGCATAGGTTCTTGGGATGATAAATTTGTTTTATTAAATTAAATTAAGAAACACGTGTAGGCATAGAGCCTTTACAAATATATCAAGATTCACATATTCATTGAGATATAAGAAGTGTTACCCCGAAATTAATACACACAAGTAAAATAATATAAAAGTGTAATTGAGTAGAGCTACGTAAAGAGCGGGGCGTTTACAAAGTCTGTATGATAGATTAACGATATATACATACAATTACATAAATGGAAGTTGATAACCTGAAATAAATAGACATGTAAATGAATACAAAGTGGAATATAGACTGTGTTAAAGGATGGCTGGATTACTAACTCCCGAGTACAAAACACATTGAGAGAAAATAAAAAGGACCTATGCAAAATATTAAAGCATTTCAACATGATTAACTAGTGCCTCAAGAGCCTTTGCACATTTTAGATTTTTTTCACTACACGCGGTTCTCTATAACTTTGTCAATTTGTATCATACAACATTCTAAGTGCCATGGTCGGAAAAGTCTCAAAAAGACCTTCAATTTGCACACCAACATCAATGGTCTACATTAATTATGTAACTCCTACCAGCTCTTCAACTGACTCTAATATGAACTGAGTCTTCCATGAGATAGACGATATATTCCAGAAGAGAACAAAAGTGCATGTTCGAAAATTAACGGTTTTCAAACTATGTGACATCTTCATATAAAAACGATGCACAGTGCCACCATGATGCACAGTGACACCATGATGCGAAATGCTACCATGAAATGATGAATAATTATGATAACCCTAAGCACATAACAAGAGCGAAAGCTGATTTTCCAGTCTCTGCAGAGCTACAGACA
Organism: Platynereis dumerilii; assembly: GCA_026936325.1. NCBI lineage: Eukaryota > Metazoa > Annelida > Polychaeta > Phyllodocida > Nereididae > Platynereis > Platynereis dumerilii. The sequence goes on from JAPTHN010000077.1 coordinate 1,565,280, forward strand.
TTTGATAAGGTGTGGGAAAGATGAATTTTTCAGGGTTCACCGATCTTTTTACCTGTCAATGTCACAAGAAAATACACATAAATTAAATTAAGAGGAGAATCTGAGCTTTCCAAAACTGAATGTCATTCATGTAGCTTTATTAGAACCGGAGATACAGCCCATTGAAATAACGGTAAAATTGCGATATTTTATCAAACAATGGTCCCTAAAAATGGCAAGTTTTGAGCTTCAATTTGTCGCAGAAGGCAAACGGTTTTGAGGAGAGACTTGAAATGGCACAAACTACTGTAAATGTGTAGGGACTACACCCCCAAATATTATTGAATTTTTGAAGATGGATTTCTGAGTTTAAAAAATGCAAAGATGGAAAATCATGACCGAAAACGTGAAGTTTTTAGGGTTTGGCGATCTTTTTAACTAGTAGAGATACGTCAAAATGTACAAAAACAAACACTAGAAGAGAATCTGGGCTTTCCAAATATTATTTTATTTTTCCTGTAGCTTAATCAGAACCGGAGACACAGATGGTCAAAGTATGGGTACAAGTGCAATGTTGACAAATGAGCAGGTCAATTTTGAAGTCATTTTTTGACCTTGTGACCTCAATTGTGCAATGTAGGTCAATCCGAGGGCCTTCACATTTTTCGTGGGGCCTCTAGGGTATTATGTTACCAAATGCTGAAGAGATAATGCAAATCACTCAATTCCCTCCCTGTTAAGAAAAATATAATGTCTGAAATGTCTAATTTCTCCTGATATTTGACATTGAGTTTGACCTTGAAAATACCTTTCCAGGTCAAAACAAATATTTTTCCCAGATTGGCAATGTGTGATTATGGGGGGGGGGGTAATTTAATTTGTTTGAACTGTGTAGAATTAATAATTACCTGTCATCAGGGCAAAAATAGGGTGTTTTTACATGTCACGCGGTATGCAATATTTGTGTTTTTTTAACAAATCAGCATGAAAAGATATCTGAATTCCAATTTCAAGCCTCAAACAAACTGGCTGGCGCCTTCCAGAAAACAGAAGATGAGACTGATATATGAAAAAAACTGGTAATTTTCAGAATTTTTGAAAATCGCCCATATTTGAACTTTGAGGGGTTAAATGACCTTGAAAAATGAGGTCAAGGTCAAATCTGAAGGTCTGTATGGGGTTTTTGGGTTATGTTAAGGGTAGTTTGTTAACATTTGCATGACCTCAAATGACTCCTTCATGGTTTTCTGAGACCCACAGCCTGTATCACGGGTAGTCACTTTACTAAAATGGCCGCTGTTGCCAAACCGTTGCAGATATTCGAATAAAAAAAGTGACGTGCAAATGGCCCCAGATGCTATGCATTCCCTGGTGTATCCGGCGTCTCTCTACTTATTGTGGTTCTTGAGATTATGTGAAAAAAACTAAAACGGTGTTTTTCCTGTAGCTCCGGTTCCACCAGAGCGATTCCAGAAATTCTTGTGCCTTTATACAGCCTAATACTTTTGAGTAAGACATGACCAGTACAATGAAGCCACCTGTTGTGGTTGCCCAGTAATAGGCCATCAAAATTTCCAAAATTTCATTTTTGAAAGGCCCTGTGACCTTGAAAAATAGGTCAAGGTCATTTCTTTCGTGTGTGGACCAGCTTGAGTCCTAGAGGTACCCTGTGAGTAAGTTTCGTGAAAATCAGAGAAAAAAAACGTGAAATAATAATAAGAAGAAGAAGAACTAGTAGACGTAACCGTGAGCGTTAGCAAAACTTCACACAGAAATCATACATAATTATGTAACATGCATTCAGACAAGAATACAAGAATGTTTCCTGAACATTGCAGTACATGCAAGTATGCACAGAAAACCCAGTGCATGAACCAGTACATGAACCAGTGATGAACCAGTGCATGAAATAGTACGTGAACCAGTACATCCACCAGTATATAAATCAGTACATCTAGAGAATTGCGTTTCCAAATCATTTTAAGATTCTCTGTAATTGAAATAGAACCGGAGATACGGCCTATTGAAATGATGACAATTAAGAAATATGGACTTTCAGGAATTCATGAAAAAATAAGTATTTAACTTAAAATTGGTCTAGAACCAAAATGGTTCAATGAAAATGTATATGACTTCCAGAATTATGTAAACAGAAGTTAGACATAGGTCTTAGGAGGTTCATTGTAATACGATGATTCCTTCCTTGTCAAATTATTGATGTATTGTGAACATTTTACCAAAAACATGAAACTTTCAGGGTCTGGAGATCGAAGTTATCGCAGATTGAAATTATGGTACAATTCAGGAATATGAACTTTAGAAATACCTGAAAAAATGTAGTTTTTAACTTAAAATCACTGTATAACCTAAACGGTTCAATGAAAACATACATAATTTGCCAGGATTATGTAAAAAGATATTAGAAATAGGTCCAGTCAGGTTGATCAAAAGCAAACAATACAGGAAATTATGTCAAGGTGAAATCAATGATATAGAAATGTTACTTTCCAAGTTATAGCCCTTTACATGTGACACTGTGAAAAATTTGGTCACCCTAAAATGTGCATTTTTGCCTGTTTTCAGACATATTTTGCCCAAAAACATAACAAAGGGATCAGATCTCGTCATTTCTGATGCCTTTATTGGAAAGTAGACAATTTTTGCCAGAAGGTAAGTTTAAAACCTTGTTAAAAAAATTAAAATGAGCCTTCAGGATTTTTTTCAGTCAAATGTCCTAAATTTGTGACTCAAAGCTTGAACCTTGTCATATCTTAAAAATAACATGGTTAAAAAAATTGCTAAAAATTGCACCTTTTGAAACTTTTTCGGGTCAAATGACCTTGAAAAATGAGGTCAAGGTCAAATTTAAAGGTCAGTTTTGGCTTATTGTATGTTTGCGGGGGTTCACTATGACATGTTATGAGCTAACATCGATATTTCGAGGTCAAATTCTCAAGGTCACTGATTTTGGTGACGCAGCATGACTTTAAAATTACATAACTCAAGAACCCGTACTGCCGATGGAAAATAAAAGGTCTGGCAGATGTCCCGTGAGTTTGAGCACGTTTTGTCACCATCGGTATGACTTTACGACTTACAGATTCTGAGATCCCATGATAGACCTCAAACTATAAAAATAGACTTTGTACAATGTGACCTTGACCTACTTTCATAAAAGTAGGTCAAACTGTGAAGAAAGTGTCTGGGACCTTTCCATGTACAGGAAAATGAAAACCGACAATAACCGGATGAGGTACATGCATTTCAAATATTGCGAAATCCGACTTTGAAAGTCTCTGTGACCTTGAAAAATAGGTCAAGGTCACTCATATTCAGAATTTGTAATAAGGTCATTGTAGGCTATGTATATGAATTTTTTGATAATTCTCCAATTAATTTGAATAAATAATAAATAATACCGAAAACAAGAAACTTCACCTATGTGTAGGTGAAGTTTAACTAGAAAACGTAACCGCGGGCGATAACAAACTTCACCTCTCAGTAACAGTTACTTGAAGAAGACACAAGTAGATGAGCAATTGAAAGGTACATCGAAACATAAACAGGAATCCTGCATAATTATTTAAAGTGCTACAGACGTGAATGAAGTACGTTTCTTGTATATTGCATTACATGCACGTAAGCGCCGTAAAGCAGGACACTAACATAAAGTAGTACATTGACCAGTTCATCGACCAGAAATTGAGTAGAGTTATGGCTGCTTGAAACTGTGGTACCTTTTTTCAGTCCTCCAGCTGAGAGTAGGCTAGATAGGACTAACCTGGAGATCTTTTTATTTTTCAATAAAATCTACATTGTTACCCACACTGGTCCCTTTACTCAGAGGTTATAAAACAACAAAATACTACACACTGGTCTCACATATAAAATACAACATTTCAGTGCATTTCTATATATTTCAATTAACACTGATAGAAAATAGTGTTTTGTTTAAATTTAAGGCATAGTAGTTCAAGTTCAAGTTCAAGTTCTTTATTGGAAAATGATTACTTAGCAAAAATACATAAATCATGTACAATTATCAACAATCAAATTTTCCTTAGTCAAGATACAAAAAGACGTATATTTTGATGTATGATTAATATTACAAATATATTTTATGTTACATTGGCTAGAACTTCTATCAAACTAAACTAACAAATGTATAGAAAATAATATAACATATACTGAAAACAAAATAATAATAATCTTAATACATATTTACAAAAATATATAATTATATAAATAAAGAAAATTAGAAAAATAATAATAAAATTGCAAAGTTACAATATCCCTGCTAGTCACTACAAAAAATCTAAATCATTAGCAAGGAGGTACTTTTTCAGGTGTTGTTTTTTTATAGTGGATAATGTAAGATTACTTATGATAACGTCAGAAAGAAAATTCCACACAATGTCTCCCTTATATCTCAAACATCTTTGACAAAAACTACTTCTAAAAATGGACAAGTGTAACTTATTGCGTAATCTAGTATTATGAGCATAATACTGGGAATTAGAAAGAAACATGTCATTAAAAATGTCAGGGCTTTGTCCTTTCTGCAATTTAAAAATAAACAAGGCAACCTTAAGAACATAGATTTTGAATATACGAGGGGTTTTCCATAAATTCTGTCCAACTTGCCATAACTTTTGCAATATTGAATACAGAAATATGATATTTGGGTCAAATAATATTGAAGTAATTTGCAAATGATCCTGAAAAAATCAGATCGTAGAAATAAAAATAAATGGTTAATTTGTTGCCATGGAAACCAAAAGTCATGAAAGAATTTTTTTTTTAGCTGAAAATATGATAAAACACTAACATAAAAAATATGTATATAATTATATATGATGCTGGGGGCACCTTGTTGAATTTAAATCCTTGTTCCATAGGGTTTTGGGAGAAACTGAGCCATTTTTGGCGTCTTACTGAGCGAGAAAAAAACACACAGACCAAAATTTTAAAAAAGTGCTTTTATTGACACCTTATTTGCATTTCTACTGTTAAAATCAATGTCTCAGCATTTTTAGTGTTTTTATCCTACTTTAAGCTAAAGATTATTTAAAATAAAATTTGAACCTTTTAATTGAGCATCATTCAAAGGCATTGCATTGCGGTCCAAAAAAGCTCAAAATGCATTAATCGACCACAGATGGATAGATAGATAGCTAGATAGATAGGAAGATAGACAGATAGGAATTTAGAAAGATAGAAAGATAGAAAGATCCAAACGACATCCAGCTGAGATTTTGCTCTTGACGGTTCACTTAACCTCTGTCACCCAACTGCTGAATGAGCTCATTTATGATAAAGCTTCTAAATAAGCGAAATAAACGTATCTTTTGTAAACAATATTTGTACAGACTTCCAGTGGAGCAAGAGACAGTAACCAATCAGTCAACTACCTTTGCTATTGCTGTGTAGTTAATTCCTTGGTCGTTATGCAACCAACTTTAAGTTCTGATGGATTAGTTTGTTACATATCATGGCAGAACCCCAAACATGTGTTGTCTACCCAGCACAAGTAGTAGGTAGTTGTTGCCAAAATTACCATAAAATTCATTTATTCACTGATGCCAAAATGTTTTTAGCAGACATTAAAACTGAGGAAGAGCCCAAATCATTGATATGGAGAAGAAATAAAAGATCATTGTCTTGAATATTTTGACATCAATCACCAATTTTGCAAAACACATGGCTTCAAAATATATTCTGCTGCAAGCTCATTTTCCAGTAGTGACATCAGCCTTGCCATTCTTCAAATGCACGATGATAATAGAACGTATACATAATTATGTAAAACTCTAGAAGCCAAATTTCCAACAGTACAGACATGCACACTATTTGATGAGATTCACATGCTCCATAGCATTTTTCGTTTCTTATGATATCATCTTTCAGCATGATTAACATGTTTACATCTTTATAAATATACCTCAAAATGCAGAATCATACATTGATCATGTCACACAAATCTATTGTATCAGACTTTATTTCAAGAGACGTCTTGTAAGCTACTATGAACTCGGGTTATTTATACAATTTCTTTAAAAACTGCACATATTCACTATCAATAATCATGCGCTGTACAAATCATCAATTGGATGACATTAGGACTTAGGACAAAATTATCATAACATCTGTAAGTTTCTTTTGTATTGTTGTTATTTCTGGTCCAAGGAGCTAAGTAAGTTTCACACGTAATTGCCAATCGCTGGATCCTGGGTTCAATTTCCGTACTGGGCGGGTCACCAGGATCTATGTTGACCAGCAATTACATTGTTCCTTTTGCTTTTCAAAGTACATAAATACAGGAGAAGAGGCCTCGATCATCCATTTCCATTGGCATTTCTGATGAATCTCTGAAAAGATAAATTATTGTAATGTATACTTATTCTGTACAATTATCTTACAAATGAGTTACATGTTAACTCTTTGTTCTCTCATCAACCAACCCAATAATTTAAATAGGCCTACTTTAACTGTGATTGAAATGATACTAATAAAATAATAGTTTTGGTATTTAAGTGATTAAAAAGTCCTCTAATACAATGGATTTATATTGACCCAAAGAAGTTAACAAATTAACCAGCAAATGTCTTTCATTGCTTCTGCTTTTCAAAGACATCAGTCAGAAAGTCAATATGCAAGAGTATCCAAATTTGTACATGAGCAAATTCATGGATATACCAAATTTTCAATAACTCATAGAAGAGAAAAAAAAAACAGTTAAAGTGAATTTACTCGAATCTATCAGATAAATAAAACCCCCTCACATAATTTCTGCTGCTAACATTAATACATGTTAGCAAATGACAACTACTCCTACCTCAATAAATAAATTCTTGGTAAAACATCCCTTCAACAAGTTATCCACCCTCCAAGTTGGCATCGGTGACTCGTCTATAGAGTTTGCAGCTGATTTGAACTGGCCTGACCCCTGGTGACCCAAGCATGCGCAACAGGCAGCTGCTGAGCGCGTGGTGCAACCAACCAAAACATTAGCAACATGGAGCCAAGGCAGAAAGTTGTTTTGGGATTCTGAGCAAGAATACAGCAGTTAGGGGAGGTTTTAAGGGTTAGCATGCCTCCAAAGAAATATAAAACGGATGAGGAACGAATCCAGGCCAAAAAGGACAGGGACAAGGAAAGGATGATCCTTGGCTGTCAGATTGAAAGGTGGTTGTTGCTGAAGACCACCAAGTCTCTCAAAAGTGATGAAGCTGTTGCAGAGTTTCTTCTTGACAGGTACATGTAATCTTGTTTACTTTATACTATGGAAATGAATAAATAAAAACCCAATAGATTTACCAGGGGTAAATTTTGCTCTGGACCAGTTGTTTTTAATCCCCCTACTACTCCGGGCGAGTATAAATCAAAGCAATCAAAATATAAGGCTCTGGGCAAAGTGTGCACCCAACCATGACATGTGGATTGGTGCTGATTGTTTAGCAATTGAACACCTTGAACTGGATCTTTTGTAGTTAAAATTCTTAGTTGTGATCTTTTTGTTGTGGAAATATTATCATTGTTTATATTTTGCAAAATTAAGTTAATTTGACACCAAACATTAATATCTGGGAAGCTTTAATAATTTGTACCATCCAATTGTATCAAGGCAAAGCAATTATTTGGCAATCTGCCAGGTATAATTGCTTACTCATTCATAAGGCTAATATTGTGAATTTTTGCTTGCATTATAATGATAGAATTCTGAACAGTAGATTAATATGGCATGTCATACAGTACTGTTCAAAAGTCTTGAGCCACCCCAAAGTTTTTATGTTTGACATCCAAACTATGTTTTACTAAATATAGTTCCTCTGAAAGGCTCTGTCAACTTATTCACAATTGACTCTGCGTAAAACTACTTGACAATAGCTAAATATCATCCTGACACCTGAATTGTCATTCACATGTAACTTTAACATTGTTGTATTATCAATATTCTTTTTTCTAGTGATTGTCCCAATATTCCTTTTATTTTATAAATTAACCATGTATACCATTTTTGTACCCACTGTATGGTTATGTGTATGAAATGAATGATTTATATAAAGGCGGAACATAAACAGAAGAAGAAGAAGAAGATATAATTTACCTATTGGGGTGCTCTGACATGATGACATCAATGAATTTCACCCAATGCTAAATTGCAGGGGCGTAGATCCTGGGGGGGATGGGGGGGATGCATCCCCCCCTAGGATGAACCTGGGGGGGATGATCATATGATTATCCCCCCTAGAATTTCAAATTATTACTACTTGGTACTGACAATTATCCTTATATTTAGTAAATTTTTTTCCATGATACCAATTGCATGTTATGTGGAAAATACAAGTCTCAGAACTAACCTTTGATAATCTAAAATATTTTGGCATTTGGGCCGTAAATTGGCCCCCAAGATCCACCGACGTGTGACTTTTGGGCCATTGCGTCTCCCGTGAAGTTTTCGTTCGTTGAAATTATCCCCCCCTACAAAAATGAAAAATCTACGCCCCTGCTAAATTGCACTATTGGAATTACTGGACTGTGCTTTGACACCAGTGGGCTTATTTTAATATAGCTCTTGGCAGGTTTTTACCTTCAGCGAACGAAGTTCGAAGAAGGTATTGTAATCACTTGGGTAAAAATGCTGTCCGTCCGCCGGGCGGGCGGGCGGTCGGGCGGCGGGCGGATAGATCGTTTCCGGCCCGTCACTCGGCCTCTATTGAATGTATGTGGATGAAATGATGAAATTTGGTACACATCTAGCCTGTATGGTCTAGTTGTGCCTTTTGATGGTCTGATGAATAGATCTTACATACATTTTGAAATAATTAACAAAATATAAAATTTTTTTTTTTTTCGTTTCCGGGCCAAGGCTCGGTCAATATTGCATGTGCATGGATGAAATTTGGTACACACGTGGCCTATATGGTCTAGTTGTGCCTTTTGATGGTCTCATTGACAGATATTCTATACTTTCTGAAAAAATGAGAAAAAATATAAAAACATATTTTTTTTGTTTTTTGGGCTAAGACTCGCTCACTATTGCATGTACATGGCTGAACTTTGGTACAAATATGGTCAATATGGTCTAGTTGTGCCTTTTGAAACGTCTGATGGAAATATTATATACTTTTTCAAATATTGAAAAAAACATAAAAGTTATTATTTTTGTTTCTGGCCCAACATCCGGTCACTATTCCATATACATGGATGAAGTTTGGTACACATATGGCTTGTATGGTCTAGTTGTGCCTTTTCATGGTCTGACAGATGGCTATTCTATAGTTTTTGCAATATTGAGAAAAAATATTTAAAATAATTTTTTTTATTACGGAGCCAATACTTCCCCACTATTGCATATACAGTAATGCATTTTTCTAAACAAATCACCTATGCAATTTAGAAGTGCTTTTTGATGCGTATAACACTTTATGAATCATTGGAAAAATTGAGATAATGGAAGGCCACTACTCGACGGCTATTGCATACCTATAGACCTAAGCAATTTCGTAAACGCACCAATTTTATGATATTATTGTAATCTTCTAAAGGTGTTATTCGCTGAAGGTTTGCTGCTGCGCAGCCTATGTTTATTTTTAATACCTATAGGGTATTTAATGATTTTGCTTGCTGATATAGTTGTAAGTTCTAACCAAAATGATGTTCTTGTTCTCACATTGTGTGATTGACAACAACAGCAATTTACAAATACTGAATGGCCTTATTTAATAGTTTTGACTATGCAACCAAGAATCATTAGTAGAAAAAAGTTAAATTAATAATCTTGTGTTAAAGGAGATTGGCCCCAAATGTCAATATTACACATTTATTGCATTAGTCCACTTTTTTACTTGTTGAGAGAATTTTAAAATGATACATTAGTTTTGCTGATGTCAGGAAGCCTGCGTAGAATGTTCTTGAAACCAGAGCTTTTCAAGCATACTTCAAACTGTAATATATATTTAGGTAAAGAAAAGCAAATCCCTGGGACAAATTATTATTTTTGCCTGAGACAGGTTTTACTATTAGGCCTAATGGGTTTTGGGGCGTGGTTGATTTTCGGAGGCATCATCCTGGGCGTCATCCGGGGTCGGTACTCGTGAAACTTTTCTTTAGGATAGCTAGTTATATATTGCAAGCTAACTGGGTCACCAGTAAATTATATTTTATGAGAGTTTTTCAGGAGGAACTTGTGAGTTTTATTTATCACCGGGGGGGGGGTACTTGTTAAATAATATGTTTTGCTAGTTAAATTACTAGCCTCAGCGTCACCTTTAGGGTTAATCGTGAAATTGCCTTTTTATGGAAGATAATCATATTGCTGGCTGGGGGTACCTCGCGGAACTTGTGAATTTTTTTTTTTTGCTAGCTATATAACAAGGCTGGGGGGCCACCTCGGGGGTACCCCTTATTTTTTACTTGGCTCAGAGGTACTTGTATTTTGTGATTTCTGTAAGCTCTGGCTTAGTGCTAACTTGGGGGGTGTTACTAGGTTTAGAGTCACCCAGGGGTCACCTCCGGGGTACTCGTGAATTCTTTTTTCCAGTTCCTGTAATATGGGGTGAATAGGGACACTGGGGTGAATCGGGACAGAGTAGGAAAACATTTTATTTCTTCAAAAAAAAAACAACTACTTCCTCTAAACTCAGGAAGTTTATTTTTGGCAATTAGTAATAGACATATCATGGCACATTTTGGTCTAGTTTTATGCTTCTAACTGCAGGCAATGAGGAGCTGCAGTACCTTAAACTTAGTACTGCAGGAAGTGTATTCTCAAAAGCTGGTCAAAACTTTGCATGCATTGTAAAAAGTATGAATACTAGAGCTACTAATCTTGCAGGAAACTTTTAAAACCTAGTTTTGACCAGTTGGGGACCCAGATAGTAGACTAAATAATAAGTTATGTATGTTTGGTCATGGGTTAAGATCCAGAGCAATGACAAATATTCGGAATCAACAAAAATAAACTTACTGATTTTCATTTGAATGTGTTGGCGTGGATGTTTTATGTTTAATTACTGTTATGTAAAAGCCTTGTCATGCCCTCATCTGATTGTTGTTGTTTTTTCGATTCCAGTTTCTACAAAACCGTCAAGGCTCAAACCTCAACTCCAGCTCATAGAAATTCAAGAGTATTCTAAATATGGATGCTTCTCTTTCCACTGTTGGTGAGTGTGAAAGTGAAGTCTCAGGAGTTGAAGAATTCAACAATCATCCTGAAGTAGTAGACACTGAGGGGATGCACAATGAAGCGGAATCAACCTACGTTACAGATGATGGTGAAAGGTGTGATTTTGATATTTTCATTATAGCTAACTAGACATTTAATAAAAAATTTCCTGTCATACTAATAATTTTTAGTGATGCACGGATAGTGAAAATAGCCTTATACTGGACACCGGATAATCCGGCAACACTTACTGCCGGATACCGGATAGGAACCGGATAGTAGGAACCGGATAATAAACATACGAAAAATGAAGTTTTTAGGCATTCGTGGTGGATTATAAATATTTTTTTCTGAGAGCCGAGAGATATGTACGGCAGGAGGACCGTTCCTCTGATGGAATGTTTTTGTAATGTTCTGTAACTGGATCAACGTTTTGAAGATGATTACGTGATGTTTTTGATTGTTCTTTTAACATTCTTTTATTTATCATCAAAATTTTTCTAGCTTTTCCCTTATTTTTGAGCATCCCAGATATCCAGTTCTGACACCCTAATTTTGCCGGATACCGGATATCCTGCAAATTCCAATATCTGGCCGAATACCCGATACCTGGCCGGATATCCGTGCATCCCTAATAATTTTTTTAAAATTCATAAAAAAATTACTATATTTGCTTTTCCAGGACAATGGCGTCAAAAGACGAGGACTACAGACCCTCAGAGCTGTCCCTCTTGACTTACGCGCAGACAATTCAACCTGTTGAATTAGACGACTTTGTTCCTATTGAGTTGGAATAAAATACATTTAGATTTTATTATCATTTTACAGTAAATATTATTCAATCTGTTTGTTTTTCTGAAGTCCACTTTTATTACTATATCAATTTTTTTTTAAATTACGATGATTTTTTTTTTTTTTCAGGCTGAGGAATTTGTGGTTGACATTGGAGATGGCGAGGAAGAGAATAACGGAGATGAAGATGGTGATGATGAAGAGAGTACAGTGGTGACTGCAGAAGAAGCGGCAAATGAGACCTACTGCATTGTCTCCCTTGATAACCTCAACAATCTTGCCAGCTTGAAACCTCCAAAGAAGTGTGTGAAGAAGGGCTGCGACTCGGGAGAAATTCATACAACCACCAGAACCGCAGGAACAGGATATGTTATTACCTGGGTATGTGTACTTTTATGTACCAGTCCCAACAAAACTATAAATTTGGCTTTTTATCCCAGTATGAACTCCAACAAACAAATGTTACTTTTGTAGGTTTGCGGTAAAGGTCATCATGTGCAACGATGGTCAGCTCAGAAACGAGTGCGACAGAAAGGGGCGCAAACTGGAGACCTGAAGTTGGCGGCTGCTGTCATGCTCAGTGGCAACAACTTTTCCAAGATTAGGCTTTTCTGCAGGTTGGCCTTTTGTTTCTTTTCAAAATGCTGGGCCATTATATTGAAATGGGAAATATGTACATCGTTATAGGTATGTAGCTTATCTTTTACAATTTTGCAGGTTTATGGGATTGGCTTGTGTGAGCACAAATTACTACCAAGATATGCAAGGCCTTTTTGTTGCCCCTGCTGTTACTTCCTATTGGCATGAAGTACAGAGGGCTAACCTCGAGAAATACAAAGGGAAGTCCATTGTTGTTGCAGGTGCGTGTACAGTTTTCATTGTGTGATTGGTCGAGTAATACAATGAAGAAACTAGCTGTTCAATGATATGATATCTTTTAAATGAAATGAAAAACATATATCTTGTGTTTCAGGGGATGGAAGAAATGATAGTCCAGGCCATTCTGCGCAATATTGCACTTACTCTATCATGGAGCATGACTCACACGATCTTCTGGCCATTGTAACGAAAGACAAACGACATGTGCAATTGAAGTCTCCGAACATGGAGAGGGTGGCTTGGGACGAGGTTCTCGAAGTGCTTCAACAGGAAGAAATTACAATTGAGGAGATGGTCACCGATGCCCATGTTCAAATCTCTTCATCAATGAGTATGCACTTATGACATGCAGTGTTTTATAATAATATCATCTTGCAGAACTATAAAAAACGTACGATTTCCAGGTACACATCATCAGAAATTATCTCTTTATTTTCAGAGAAAAAGGGAATCAAGCAGTCCTTTGATGTGTGGCATGGTGCCAAGAACCTGAGTAAGAAGATATATGCGGTACCTAACAGAATTTTTTTTTATAAATATGTCAACCACAAGCACACTGCATGTTTTGACTGGTATTTTCAATTTTGAATGCATTAAAGTATAAAATGTGACACTTAGGAAGAAAAGGAACATTACTGTATACATGTCAACTAAGAATTATAATTTTTAATTTTGAGGGAATTTCCACAAATTGCCTTTTACTAACAGTTTCTATCTTTTAAAAGATAACAGTTTCTATCATTTAAAAGATATCATATTATTTTGCCATGACCTTCTGAATTGTAAGTTCTACTTCTGTTTCAGGCGATAGGGACCAAGAAGGATCTCCAGCCACTGAAGCCTTGGGTGCGAGATGTAGTGAATCACTTTTGGTACTGCTGCGAGCACTGTGGTGGTGATGTGACAGAATTCAAGGTGACTATTGCACTGGGAAATTTTAACACACATTCAGATCGAACCTGTGCATTTTACAATTATTAGATAAATATATATTTTTTAATTTTCAAGACTTAACAAATTCATGTTGAAAATAAAAGCACTTGGTCAATAATTGGCTATTGGGAAAAGAACACTGGAATAATATATTTCTGATCAAACCACTTTTGTAAGAATGAAACAAACAAGTGCATTGAATCCTACTTCATCATAAACCTCACTTTCACAGGTTTTGTGGATGGGAGTAATGCCGCACATTAGTAACAAGCACGAATGGACCGATCCATTCACTGGTCAAATACGGTAATTCTTTTCAGTTGGAAATGTTAATTTTGTTAACTTCAACTTCACATTGTTAAAAGACTTATCTTCATTCTGACAATGAGTATTCCACCGAGCTGAAATATTCCCCTTACATTATATTAAATGTAGGTCTGAGTATATGTGTATTGAAATAATTTCAGATCGTGTGCCCATCAAGATCTCAGCAATGAAGAGAGGGGTGAAAAGAAATGGCTAGAACTGTCATCCCCTGCAATGGCAGTTTTGAGAGAAATCATCTATGACGAAAATTTGTTCAGCAAATTTGAGAAATATGTGAACTGCAGGTATGTATCCCACTGATGAATCTTGGTATTTTTAGTTGTGTCAGATTTTCCATCATTTCAGGGTTGGATCCAGGAAGGGAGAAGTACGGCAATACTAGTAACTTCGGAGTCTCTGGAACATAATTTATTAGTAGCAATAGGAAGGATTTATTTGACCCTGTACCCCTGTCCCTGGATCCGCCTATATGATTGATGTATTCAATTTCCTCTGTAAATAATAATTTTGTATTTATACTTTAGACACACTGGAGAACTGGAGGTTCCACACCAGCACATGTTGATGTATGCTTCAAAGAGGTTTGCTTTCAGGTATGCATTGTTCCATATATTGTACTTTCCTAACCCAAGTGTCACCATATATATATATCTATAAAGGGCCGACTCTGTAATGAGCTTGTCACGTTGTGGATGGGATTTTGTACATAACCTTTGTGATAAGTGGGATTCTGGTTAACATGATCTTTGACAAAATCACAATGCTTACCCTCTAAAATGTCATTCCTGTTTGGTAAAACTAATAGTCAGGGAGCATCTGCTAATCCCGTGGGCCTTTTGTGGTGAAAGCAAGCCACTACTAAAATCTGGTAGCAGACACTCTAAGGAACTTAAAAATGCTTGTTGACAATCCAGCAACCACCCAGAGAATCTACCCTAGACGAATCCTACCATCGCCGCATATTTCCATAAATTTACGTCACGAGCGTCTAGGCCAATCAGCGCCTGGGATTCCTCTCCACTTCGAAAGTTTACCGGCGATTTACGAAGCAACTACTAACTTCTCAGAGATCTATGACCTATCATTTTGAAGGTCTCATAGAGATCTATCTACCCATATAACAATCGCATGTCTAAACCTAACAGGGACGCTCGAAACAGCCAAATCTGCCTCATTTGCATAACTTGCTTGATGGCCTGTTCATTGGTCAGCTTTGTGGGTGTGTCTGACTTAATCACTGAAGGCTTTGCTGAAGTGCCAGCAACATGTTCAGTTTTTTTATATTGATACAGTTTTTTTATATTGATAAAACCAAAACAAAGGATTTTTTCTCATTACCTGTCACAAATTCATACAGAAGAAAATCTCTATTTCCACCCAGTATCGAAATTATCAACTAGATATTAATGAGGAATTCTTGATATGATATATTTTGATATACAGAACTATTTTCCACAATTCTAGATATACAGGGGCAGATCCAGGATTTTTCGAAAGGGAGAGCGCGGCAATACTTATAACATTGAAGATTTATCTGATGAAAGGGGGGCGCGCCCCTTGTGCCCCCCTCTGGATCCGCCTAGAATATATATAGAGCCTACTCCATTTAAATTTCTTTTTTTTGTTGTTGTCGAAACATACAATCAAAACAACAGCTTAGGAGGCAAGGGCAGGGGCAAGGAGTCCAGGGAGTCTTAGAGGCCAGGGAGGCTAAGGAGACCAGGGTGGCTAAGGAGACCAGGGAGACTAAGGAGGCTAGGGGAGGGGCAAGGAGGCCAGGGAGGCTAAGGAGACCAGGGAGGCTATGGAGGCTAGGAGGCTGAGGAGGATTGGAAGCTAGGGAGAGGCAAGGAGGCTAGGGAGTCTTTGAGGCCAGGGAGGCCAATGCTATGGATGCTTGGGAGGCTAAGGAGACCAGGGAGACTGAGAAGACCAGGAAGGCTAAGGATGCTAGGGGAGGGGCAAGGAGGCTATGGAGTCTTAGAAGCCAGGAAGGCTAAGGAGACCAGGGAGGCTAAGGAGGCTAGGGAGTCTTAGGGGCCGGGAGGCTAAGGAGACCAGGGTGGCTAAGGAGACCAGGGTGGCTAAAGAGACCAGGGTGGCTAAGGAGACCGCAAGGAGGCTAGTGAGGAGCAAGGAGGCAAAGGAGTCTCAAGAGGCCAGGGAGGCTAAGGAGACCAGAGAGGTTAAGGAGGCTAGGGAGGGCAAGATTCTAAGAGGCCAGGGAGGCCAGGAAGGCTAAAGGAGACCAAGAGGGCAAGGAGGCTAGGGATTCTTAGAGGCCGGGAAGCTAAGGAGACCAGGAGGCTAAGGAGACCCGGGAGGCTAAGGAGACCAGGGAGGCTAAGGAGACGGGGGAGGCTAAGGAGACGGGGGAGGCTAAGGAGACCAGGGAGGCTATGGAGACTAGGGAGGGGCAAGGAGGCTTGGGAGGGATAAGGAGGGTAGATAGGGAGGGGCAAGGAGGTTAGGTAGGGAGTCTCAGAGGCCAGGGTGGCTAAGGAGACCAGAGAGGTTACGGAGGCTAGGGCAAGGAGGCTAGAGTCTTCGAGGCCAGGGAGGCCAGGGTGGCTAAGGAGACCAGGGGGCTGCTAAGGAGGCTAGGGGAAGGGCAAGGAGGCTAGGGAGTCTTAGGGGCCCGGGAGGCCAAGTAGACCAGGGAGGGTAAGGAGGCTAGGGATTCTTAGAGGCCAGGGAGACTAAGGAGACCTGGGAGGCTAAGGAGACAAGGGAGGCTATGGGGCTAGGGGAGGGGCAAAGAGGCCAGTGAGGGTCAAGGAGGCTAGGGAGCCTCAGAGGCCAGGGAGGCAAGGGAGGCCAGGAAGGCTAAGGAGACCAGGGAGGGCAAGGAGACCAGGGAGGCTAAGGAGACCAGGGAGGTTATGGAGGCTAGGTAGGGAGTCTCAGAGGCCAGGGAGGCCAAGGAGACCAGAGAGGTTACAGAGGCTAGGGTATGACAAGGAGGCCAGAGTCTTCGAGGCCAGGAAGCCAGGGTGGCAAAGGAGACCAGGGTGGCTAAGGGGTCTAGGGGAAGGGCAAGGAGGCTAGGGAGTCTTAGGGGCCAGGGAGGCCAATTAGACCAGGGAGGGTAAGGAGGCTAGGGATTCATAGAGGCCAGGGAGGCTAAGGAGACCAGGGTGGCTAAGGAGACCAGGGTGGCTAAGGAGACCAGGGTGGCTATGGCGACTAGGGAGGGGCAAGGAGGCTAGAGATTGTGCCCCTTTATGGGCAAGGAGGCTAGGGAAGGGCAAGGAGGCTAGGGAAGGGCAAGGAGGCTAAGGAGGCCAGGGAGGCTATGGAGACCAGACAGGTAACGGAGGCTAGGGGATTGCAAGGAGGCTAGAGTCTTAGAGGCCAGGGAAGCCAGGGTGGCTAAGGATACCAGGGAAGCTCAGGAGGCTTGGAGGCTAGGGAAAGGCAAGCAGGCTAGGGAGTCTTTGAGGCCAGGGAGAGCAATGCTATGGATGCTTAGGAGGCTAGGGAGGCTAAAGAGGCTAGGCAGACCAGAAAGGGTAAGAATGCTAGGGGCGGGGCAAGGAGGCTATGGAGTCTTGGAGGCCAGGTAGGCTAAGGAGACCAGGGAGTCTAGGGAGACCTGGGAGGCTAAGAATGCTAGGGGAGGGGCAAGGAGTCTAGGTAGTCTTAGGGGCCAGGAGGCTAAGGAGACCAGGGTGGCTAAGGAGGCTAGGGGAGGGGCAAGGCTATGGAGTCTTAGAGGCCAGGTAGGGTAAGGAGACCAGGGAGGCCAAGAAGATCAGGGAGGCAAAGGAGGCTAGGGGAGGGGCAAGGAGGCAACCAATGTAATGTAGACAGATACAAAGACTGCCTGACTGATTGATTGAATTAGTCACACAGATACATAGTCACAGCCATAGCCATATTGATAGTCACATTGATAGTCACATTGATAGATAGTCATATGTACAGCGATAGCCATGTTGATAGATTGTCACACTGTCACACAGTTTAAATAGTGACATAGACAGATAGTCACATCTATAGACAATCACAAAGATAGATATTTACGATCATTCAACTTTTGCTGAAGAAAAATATCTTCCCTAAAATAATTGCTTTTTTAGGTAAGAAATTTTTATCCAGCAAAAGTTAAATGATCATACATATACCATACACTGGATAGATGAATTTACTCGCATAGGTAAATAGTCTCTCAGATAATATATAGTCACACAGTCATATAGATATAGTCACATTGATATAGAATTCTTTATCCTTTTCAAAATTAGGAATGCCGCTCTCCTACTGCACCAGTCAAGAGCTCCACTGACGAAAATTTTCCATTTCTACCACTCAGTGGGTGACAAAGATAGATAGTCACATAGATAGACAGTCACGTAGATAAGACATTCACAATGTAAAATGCACGACCATCTTGTCTCTGTGGGATAGAATAACGATGCATTGGGTGATTAATTCTTTTTCCAATGTTGCATCTAGTTTCAGATATTTTCAAGTAAATTAGTGTCTCACACTGGAGCTTTATTTCTTTTCCTTCCAGCTATGACATCTACATTGCAAGAATACATCTAGCTGCTATTGACCACGAAGCCCACAAGAACAGACCTCAGGCAACAACAAAATCTGGAGATCTTCGGTAACTTGAGTACAAAAGATATAATCAGAAGCATGTCAAATTAGTGCACCAGTGACATAAATATAAAGCTAAATTTTAGTTGTGGTTTACTATCATTACCATACATATAAAAAAACAAAAATAAAGGATACACGGTTTGGTGATTGCAATTTTATAAGGGACCGTTGAAAATTTATGATGGGTGAAAGGGGTGGGAGTTTTTTTGGAACTTTCTTAAAAAATTTATACAATTTGGATTTCTTGCAGATTTTTTTTACCCCGCCCCTCCCCCCTCAGGTTCCATGCAGATTTTAGTACGTTCCCAGACATGCAAAGTAATACACACATATATAGTACATACTGTAATACAGGTGCCCTTCGACATTTTATGCATACAAATCTGCGGACTTCGGGACGCAAAAAGGCACAAATAAACTTTTATGGCATTTTTCTTATAATTGTTAAAATGTAATAAATAATTTATGTTGTGAAAAATTTGTACCCTCTTGGGCAGAACTCCCAGCCCCCACCAGTCATAAATTGTGAATGGTCCCTCACTTTACTTTTCTTGAGGAAGGACGTTGAATCTTCTAGGCCAATCAGCGCCTGGGATTCCTCTCCACTTCGAAAGTTTACCGGCGATTTACGAAGCAACTACTAACTTCTCAGAGATCTATGACCTATCATTTTGAAGGTCTCAGCCATAGCCATAGCCATATTGATAGTCACATTGATAGTCACATTGATAGATAGTCATATGTACAGCGATAGCCATGTTGATAGATTGTCACACTGTCACACAGTTTAAATAGTGACATAGACAGATAGTCACATCTATAGACAATCACAAAGATAGATATTTACGATCATTCAACTTTTGCTGAAGAAAAATATCTTCCCTAAAATAATTGCTTTTTTAGGTAAGAAATTTTTATCCAGCAAAAGTTAAATGATCATACATATACCATACACTGGATAGATGAATTTACTCGCATAGGTAAATAGTCTCTCAGATAATATATAGTCACACAGTCATATAGATATAGTCACATTGATATAGAATTCTTTATCCTTTTCAAAATTAGGAATGCCGCTCTCCTACTGCACCAGTCAAGAGCTCCACTGACGAAAATTTTCCATTTCTACCACTCAGTGGGTGACAAAGATAGATAGTCACATAGATAGACAGTCACGTAGATAAGACATTCACAATGTAAAATGCACGACCATCTTGTCTCTGTGGGATAGAATAACGATGCATTGGGTGATTAATTCTTTTTCCAATGTTGCATCTAGTTTCAGATATTTTCAAGTAAATTAGTGTCTCACACTGGAGCTTTATTTCTTTTCCTTCCAGCTATGACATCTACATTGCAAGAATACATCTAGCTGCTATTGACCACGAAGCCCACAAGAACAGACCTCAGGCAACAACAAAATCTGGAGATCTTCGGTAACTTGAGTACAAAAGATATAATCAGAAGCATGTCAAATTAGTGCACCAGTGACATAAATATAAAGCTAAATTTTAGTTGTGGTTTACTATCATTACCATACATATAAAAAAACAAAAATAAAGGATACACGGTTTGGTGATTGCAATTTTATAAGGGACCGTTGAAAATTTATGATGGGTGAAAGGGGTGGGAGTTTTTTTGGAACTTTCTTAAAAAATTTATACAATTTGGATTTCTTGCAGATTTTTTTTACCCCGCCCCTCCCCCCTCAGGTTCCATGCAGATTTTAGTACGTTCCCAGACATGCAAAGTAATACACACATATATAG
Source organism: Platynereis dumerilii (assembly GCA_026936325.1). NCBI lineage: Eukaryota > Metazoa > Annelida > Polychaeta > Phyllodocida > Nereididae > Platynereis > Platynereis dumerilii. The sequence continues at coordinate 1,585,737 of JAPTHN010000077.1, forward strand.
TACATACTGTAATACAGGTGCCCTTCGACATTTTATGCATACAAATCTGCGGACTTCGGGACGCAAAAAGGCACAAATAAACTTTTTATGGCATTTTTCTTATAATTGTTAAAATGTAATAAATAATTTATGTTGTGAAAAATTTGTACCCTCTTGGGCAGAACTCCCAGCCCCCACCAGTCATAAATTGTGAATGGTCCCTCACTTTACTTTTCTTGAGGAAGGACGTTGAATCTTTCATATCTTTGAAACTAGAAAAGGCTATTGCTGCATATGCACTATTTCAACCAAATTGATGCTAGGGGTTTGCAGCTACGCAATAGCAGTTGCTCACTCCCACAATGGGACAGTTCCATATCCATTACGAAATCAGTATAGTATCTTTGAAATTTAGTTCCTTAAAAATGGTGAGAGTACAGTAAGGATGACACAGTTGTTGATAGCATCCTGCTTTCAGAACAATCAAGCCAAACAACCCTGAGTTGTAGTGGACCATATTGTATTTGTTAGTCAAAATATTTATCTTTTTTCATCATTTACAGGTACAGAAGAGTCTTCAACTAGCGTACACAAAACTGGTTTCCCGTAAAGGTCAAGGAAGTGAAAGACTACAAATACATCGGGAAGCTGATGGCAGACATCGTGCAGCGTCGAATTGATGCTGATGCATCCACCTTCTCCTTCCCGAGACCTCTATGTGAAGACCACCCACGGAGGATTGCTCCGAACCTGGCCAGCAAGGAAGCTCCATCCACTGCTGAGTTGGTGGAGACTCACAGGTCACGACTCACAGGTCTTGACATTGGACACAGCGACACAGGACACAGCGATATTGGACACAATGACATTGGCGGGTATGCCATTATGGACTAACTGTTGGGGTTTTGTCATAAGTGAATAGGAATGTATTGCTATGTACATTAGTTTGGGAGCCAGGAGCTGCAGCCGCTACTGTATCCGTGCAGCGCGTGTGCTTCTCCAGTCAAACAAACTACTTCTGTATGAATTCGCCTTCTCTGATGGGGTAATTTTTAGTATGTAATAAGATATTAAGGAATAACGACAAAGACTATTAAGCATTCATTTACAGAATTATAATTATACAAGTGAAGACCATCAAGTACACATGGAAAATTCTACCTTACCAAAATGAAGAATGAATATAAACACTGATAAATTTTATACTTCAGGCAAGGCGGTGAGGCTTGAAGCCAGTGTAATTCCCCATGGCGTCTGGGTATTGGTCCCTCACACGCCACACCACGCAGGAGGGAATGACCTTGCGGTTGCCTGCTCCGAGCCGACCTCGCCACCAGTATACGAACAGCCGGTACGCTGCATGGCGCCTCGACCTGTTGGTCCTCATTTCCTCGTGGAAGAGGATTTCATTTCTCTGTTGGTCGTGCAGTTCCAGCAGGAAAGGGATAAGCATCATGTCCATGTCCTACAATGAAAAATAGAATGAGTCTTTTAGATTACATGTATTTTTTTTAACAACCAAAACTGACTCTTTTACGATAACAGCAGCAAGTGTAATTTTTGCCATGGATTAATGAAACATATGGACATGAAATTTTGATGTTACTTCAAATTTAAAGAATTATGATTATTGTGTATCAGTGTACCAGCTAACACTCCTGGAGTGAATGAAAGCAGTGACAGCAGAGATCTCATTTGAAATTTTGAACAATGATAAAAAATTTTGACTTCATAGTATTGCCTAGATTCGCGACCATTCATGGGAAATTTTGCTTTGCCACATGAAATTACCTGGAAATTGACTTTTTTTCAAGACCTTAGCATAGAACTGTGAATTTCTGTAGTTGTTTTCCTAGCTTTACAGAAAGGATAAGTTAGCTGAAGTTATTGCTACTGCTTCTAATGTAAGTCTTAGAAGTTTTCTTACTTGATAAAGGTATTCTGTAATTTGTTCTATTTATAATATATACTGTTCGGCCATTACAAGTATTATCTTATATTTGTTAAATCTCTGAAGTTTCCACTCTGACAACTTGCAAATAATGTTTTATTATTTGATAACTTTATTTACTATCCATGAATATTTGCATATACAGACTCCCTTGATATATAAGTATTTACTTTTTTTGAATTTATGTTTTCTATTGACTATCACTACAAGACAGATGCTTGCACATGAACAAGAATTGCATTATACAGACATGAGAAGTATCAAATTCTACCATTTCAATGATTGACGAATTGACTGCAAATAACAATTCTTTTATTGATTTATTAGAAGGTGGTGGACTGGACTGCGGTGAGAACACTAATGACCCATCAATTTTCCAGCACTCTCCCTACTTTGATGAATCAGGATTTAAGGAAATTCTAAAATTAAGTGGTAACTCCTTCAAAGTCTTAAGCTTGAATATTCAATCTCTAAATGCTAAATTGGAACAACTTAAATTATACATTGACAATTACAGTAATGAATCCTGTATTGATATTGTATGTTTGCAGGAGACGTGGCTCACAGCAGGAAGCGATCTGTCGCAACTACAAATATCTGGATATAACCTTATTACCTCAAGTAAGTCGTGTACCACTCATGCAGGAGTTGCTATTTATTTACATGAGAAATATAAATATAAAATTTTACCTATAAATGCTACTGATTTGTGGGACGGACAATTCATAGAGGTGATTGTGGAAAATGACTTAAATGAAAATAAATCACTAATTATTGGAAACATTTATCGTCCTCCTAGGCAAACAGTCGAAAATTTAATCAGTTTTACTGATGAAATTGATAATTTACTTGATGGATTTAGTAATTGTAAACATGTCGTCCTCACAGGGGATTTTAATATTGACTTGTTGAAGTTTAGAGAAAATAATCATGTGAATAATTTTTTGGAAACTTTAATTTCTAATGGTTATATTCCAAAAATTACAATTCCAACAAGACTAAGTGAACTTAGTGCGACATTAATTGACAATGTTTTTGTTAAATTGTCTGAAAATTTTTCGACCACTACTGCATGTGTTCTTGTTAATCAGATATCTGATCATCTGCCATGTTTTATTGTACTTGATTACCTCACATATGTAAGACCAAAAACCAAATTTGTGAAGGTAATAAATTCTGAGCGAAATTCATATTCAAATTTTAAATTAGATTTGCAAAGTCAAGAAGTCAAGGATGAACTAAATGGAATAATATGTGATAATACAAATGACAGCTATAATAAATTCAGCAAAATTATTGAGAAACTTACAAATAAGCATTTCCCAATTAAATATGTCAGATTCCAAAAATACAAACATAAAAAATGTAAATGGATAACACATGGTATAATGAAATCTATCTCCTACCGTGACAAGTTGTATAAGAAATTAAAACTTACATCAGTTGATGATCCTTCATATTATATGAAGAAGTGTAACTTAAAAACTTACAATACTATTTTAAAGAAATGCATTCGGCAAGCCAAGATAGATTTCTACCAGAAGTGTTTTAGGAATTTCAAAAGTGACATTAAAAAAACCTGGCAACTCATTAACCAGATTATAAATAAAACAAACAAAAAGCAAGACTTACCAAAAGTATTCTCAGTAGATGGAATCAATATTACTGGTAACTTAGAAATTGCGAATGAATTCAACAAATACTTCATTAATATTGGTCCAGACTTAGCAGAAAAGATAAACATAAGTACACATAAGACTTTTAAAGACTATTTAGACTCAGAATATCAATGTAGTTTTAAATTTGATGAGGTTGAAAATACAGCAGTTCTAAAAGTAATTGATTCACTAAAACCCAAAGTCAGTACGGCATGTGATAGACTTTCAAACAAATTATTAAAACACATAAAAGATGAACTTTGTGTTCCACTTACTAAGATAATAAATCAAAGTATAGATTCAGGGATCTTTCCAGACCTATTAAAAATAGCGAAGGTTACTCCTATTTATAAAAAGGGTCCTGTAGATGAGTTCAGTAACTACAGACCTGTGTCGGTTTTACCAAGTGTATCGAAGGTCTTTGAGAGAATCATGCATAACCAAATGTACAAATACTTCACTGAGCAAAATTTACTTTTCAATAGCCAATATGGCTTTCGTAAAAATCATTCAACAGAATTGGCAGCTCTTGAACTTGTTGATAGAATTACTCAAGATTTGGATAACAACAAACTTCCAATTAATATCTATTTAGATCTCTCTAAGGCCTTCGATACACTGGATCATGATATACTTCTTTATAAATTGAAGTATTATGGCTTTCATGGGAAAGCACTTCAGCTTATTACAAGCTATTTATCAAATAGAATGCAATATGTAGTCTTTGATGGTACTAACTCTGATTTAGGAAAAATTAAATGTGGGGTTCCCCAAGGTTCCATTCTTGGGCCCCTTCTATTCATAATATACATTAATGATATAAACAGAGCCACTAATCTATTTGATGCCATTATATATGCTGATGATACTGCCCTGTCGACTACTCTAAATACAACTAATTATAACTTTGAGACTGAACTTAATAGAGAACTTAGTTTAGTTAGTGTATGGCTAAAATTAAACAAACTATCACTTAACGTCTCCAAAACTAAAGCAATACTTTTCCACATGCCTCAGAAAAGAGTGTCCTATCCAAATCTGGTAATAGATAACCATGAAATAGAATTTGTTAGAGATTTCAATTATCTAGGCATAAGAATCGATGAAAATATCAAATGGAAAGTGCATGGTGAAATTCTCTCAAAGAAGGTATCAAAGACACTTGGAATTCTAAACAGACTGAAACGTTTTCTTCCAACAGAAATTTTATTGAATATCTATAATGCACTCATTCTCTCACATATAAACTATGGGATACTTATATGGGGTGGGCAGCTAAGCAGAATCTATAAATTACAAAAAAGGGCAGTCCGTTTAATTACAAATAGTTGCTATACAGCTCACACAGAACCACTATTTAAGCGGCTGAAATTATTAAAAGTAAGTGATATACTTGTGGTACACGACTTAAAGTTTTGTTTTAAATATGAGAACAACTTGCTTCCAAATTACTTTAGCACTATCTTTGAAAAAAACGAAGAATTCCATCATCATCGGACAAGACAACATACAGACTTTCGCTTGCCTGCTGTGAGACATGACTTCGCAAGGTATTCTATCAGGTACAGGTTTCCAGCTTGCTTTAATAGTATGAAATGTAATTTCAAAAGTAAAATTTATACTCATAGCCTAGATGGCTTCAAATTGTATGTGAAGAATGATTTTATTAATTCGTATCAAGTAGAGTGTAGAATTCAAAATTGCTATATTTGTGGTCATTAGTGTCTTCACTGCCTCCAGATGGTTCATTCCTGCAGTTTGCAATGGCATAAATTCTCGAACATGTGCTTGTATTTCTTGTGATTAGTCGATTTCGATTCTTTCTTTAATAATTTCAATGGTTTAACTTTCCTTTTTTATTCTATGTAGATTAACATATAACTTTTGTATTTCAATATACTGGGTGGCCTCTCTGCAGCGATACCTATCTTTGAGAGGTCTCCCGTGCCCCAACTTCTAAAACTGTACTGTTAAATATATTTACTATAACTGTTTTTTTTTGGGAAAAATAAAATTAATCTGAGTCTGAGTCTGAGTCTGAGTCTGCTTTAAATATTTATATCAAAATGTTATCGTATTTGTGTTCAATTTTTATCCCAAAATAAAGCTGTGTTGCTAATAGTTTCAGACTTACTGGGGTTTTTGAAGTGCAAAATTCAGGGGTGTGTCCGCAGCACACTCTCTCCTCGCGAGTTGGCATCTCACGACAGTTGCTGCGGACACACCAATGCAGCTGCTCTGTCGGCCCTTGATCTGGATGTGGTTCAGCAGGGGCACCATCTATCGGCTCAGCAGGGGCACCATCTGTCGGCTCAGCAGGGGCACTATCTGTCGGCTAAGCAGGGGTGCCATCTGTTGGTGGGTCTAACGAGTCAATAATATCCAACACCATCCCAGGTTGCCTGGCCGCTGCATTTTTCAGGCAGGTCCTAACCTGCTCTTCGGAGAGCTTGTCGATTCTGTCCTGAAAATTATAAAAATATCACAGATATTTAATAACTATGGTTGGAAGTCATCCGTCTGTGTGTGCTTTCGTAATAAGCTACTGATGTGTATAGATCACCCATGGTGAGGTATTAAATAATGGTACATTTGTCTTACATTCACATGCTCGTCCACCCTCTCTCTGATATCCAGGATTTGTTGCAGCTCTTCTCTCGAGAGTGTAATCCCTTTATTGGTAACGGCAGATCCTCTGCCTCTGCCTCTGCCTCTACCTCGTCCTCTCGGCATCTGGAATGGTGAAAGTTATATCATCAAAATTCACATTTCCAAAGATTCAGTGGCAGATCCAAAGGGAGGTTCCCCCCCCTTGATGTTTTTATAGTTTCCTTCGTGATCCCCCCCCCCCCACCCCCTCCTACATTTTCAGGATCCGCCCCTGAGGCCTGAAATGACATGTTGCAACAGAGTGTCATGTCAAATTAGGAAATATCTGATTGTTGTAGAATATAACGTGACACTCCAATAATATTCGCGCGAAATTGAGCACAGGAGAGGTCTCAAAAATCTGTGCAGTGATGGTCTCAACATCAACAGTCCACAGCTGGAAATTAGGTCAAGTAGGCCCAGCTTCTTATCAATGATTTTGTTTCATATATAAAAAAAATGACATATTCATCTTCAAAAGTGTCTTTAAAATTCAATTTTCTCTAGTAATATTCCCTGTATCTATATTTTTTATGGAAGAGTTAATTATTAGCCCTGACAAGCTCAATTAAATTATTAACAAGTGATTCATTTAATTTCAAAACAGACAACAATATAACAAAATTAAAGTTACATAATCATTATAAACTGATGATTATACAACAGTGAGCAATCAATCTACATGCAAATCATGTTATTGTTTTTTATTACTATTATGCTATAATGTAATGTCAACAATCTAACCTACACTTAAATTTGGCAGCCTTCAGTATTGTCTGCCTTTTACCATTTAGATGATTATTTATCAATCTATCAATATTAGGCCTATTTATCTATTTAATATTTATGTTTATCTATCTATCTATCTATCTATCTATCTATCTATCTATCTATCTATCTATCTATCTATCTATCTATCTATCTATCTATATACTATTTATCTACATTGTATCTATTATATATTTTATCTCTCTATTATTCTACATTTATGGGCCATTCTCAATTTCGGGACAAAATGCCCTGGAAAATGTGGTAACGGAGGGGACTTTCGATGCAAAAAACCTGCATTTTAAGCAATTTATAAATAGAAAAAAAATTTAAAAAATACGTAAGTCTGATTTTCAGAAGTACTTCATCTCAGATCAATCGTATTTTTAATTAAATATCGATTTCTTGTGGTAATGGAGTGGAAAGGAATGGTAACGGAGTGGACAGGCACGGTTTGGTTTTCTCTTAATAGTGGTTTCTATTTGGGTGATAAAAAGTTTTGATTGCATTCTATTGAATACTGTCACCCTCAGCAATTTATACATAATATTTGTTTGAAAAGGTATCACTGGTAAGCTCGGAATTGGAGGTAACGGAGGAGACATTTCAGTGGGACCAAAAAATGTTCCAATGAAAATTATGCCTTAACTTGCTGAATACCTGTTTAATGAAAATCTGCAAAGCTGTGGTAGTTTGGCGCATGTGCATCTTACGACATTGAGTGGAAATTGCTCGTTAAAAATAATAGCGAGCCGAGCTATGCCTGGTAACGGAGGGGACAAAAAAATTAACATAAACTAGTGACACATCTTTTAGGCCTCATGACAGGATACACCCCCCAAATCCTCTCATAAACTCAGCACCCTCAACTTAACCTCTTACCCTCAACTTACCCCTTTTCACTTCCGCCACCCTCAACTACCCTCAGCTTCCCTCAACTACCCTCAACTCAACTCAACTAAACTCAAGTAACCTCAACTAAACTCAACTTACCTCAACTAAACTCGGCTGCCCTCAACTAAACTCGCCTCCCCTCAACTAAACTCGCCTCCCCTCAACTAAACTCGGCTGCCCTCAACTAAACTCACCTCCCCTCAAGTAAACTCGGCTCCCCTCAAGTAAACTCGGCTGCCCTCAAGTAAACTCGCCTCCCCTCAACTAAACTCACCTCCCCTCAAGTAAACTAGCCTCCCCTCAACTAAACTCACCTCCCCTCAACTAAACTCGGCTGCCCTCAACTAAACTCGCCTCCCCTCAACTAAACTCACCTCCCCTCAACTAAACTCGGCTGCCCTCAACTAAACTCACCTCCCCTCAAGTAAACTCGCCTCCCCTCAGCTAAATTCGCCTCCCCTCCACTAAACTCACATCCCCTCGCCTCCCCTCAAACGAACTCGCCTCCCCTCAACCAAATTCGCCATCCCTCAACTACCCTCAGTTACCCCATGATAAAACAGTAGTAACCCCAGGGGGTTGAGGGTGTATCCTGCCTGAGGCCTTCTTTTACATCGATTAATTCAATGAAATGAAACAAGAAAAAAGTTAAATATGATGTATATATTAATTCAAGTCTATATTCTCATGAATCGTGCATAGAAACTTTGGAAATGATGGTACTTTAGGAGGAAAATTAACACTTGATTTTGTCATGTCAGGTCAGGTGACAGGGAAAAACCACTGATTTGGCACGGATTACTGGACACAATGCACCAAAAAAAGGTCTAATAAATGACTTTTTGTTCCAAATGCAGTGGTTCTAAATGGAAATATGAATAACAGATGTGGAGTGACGCTTCAGATATCAATTGAATTCAAATTAATGTCAGGGAACTGGAGTGACGCAAATTGTCCCGAAATTTGAGAATGACCCTTATCTGTCGTTCAACATATCTGTCTTCCTAATTTTTTGAAACAGTGACCTAACTGCCTTTATACAGAGGATATGAAATAAAAATAAAAGTTATGGTAACATTGAAGTCCTAAAACTTTGAAGTGCTGTGCGAATTTCATGGCAGTGCCATTTACATATTATTATTGGTTTAGCCCCCATTTTACGTCTCCAGGATTCCCCCCGTCCCCGAGGCCTCATCTCTGAGGCCGTACTCGAGGCCATATTTTGATAGCCTCGGTTGTCCAATCCTGGCCTTTGACCATTTGTTGTAAGTTCACATTTTGACTGCCTTGGCATCGGTCAGACTCTGAGGAGGCTCATGCCATGGCTTCGGATGTCCTGCTCTCAAGGTCTCAACTACAATAGGCCTACTTCCACTATAATTATTGTGCCCTCCCCCTTTTAAAAAAATGCTGTGATCTGCCTGCATTTATAGAGGTGAAGTTCGTAAAATTTATTCCCCAGATACCAATTTATCAGATTCATTGAAACTAAAATTTATAGATTACAGTTCATGGCAGTGGTGGATCCAGGGGGCTAGCCCGCCCCACCCAGTGCTTTTCCTAGCCATTCGCCACATTAGCATTGGCTAATGCATCCTCCATGTGGCTAATGAAAATCACATATTTTGCATGTAAATTAGCCACACCTGCATGCATTTCACTCAAAATTGGCCTCCGTGGCTAGCTGAATTTTTGTCCTAGGAAATGCACTGCCCACCCCTCCTCCCCCCTCCTAGACTGCAGAGACGGAAATTGCATATATATTGAAGAAAATATGGAGCGGGTCAGTGAATGGTGAGACTATGCCTCTGTGGGCCAAATATGCCAAAACGATGCCTCCCCCCCCCCCCGACCACCCTGTCTGGATCCGCCACTGCATGGCATTTACAGCATTTCAGAAAGGGAAAAGGCTGCATATAGCAGAAATTGTTGCCATCATAGCAATAAAGAGGGAGGGATGGCAGTTCCCAATGGGTGAATGTTTATAGACAGGAGAGATTTCTGGGTCTGCCATGAATCCACATGGTTATACATGCATGCTTTCTCTATTTTAAATTATCAAAATATCATTGTGTATGGAAAATATAAGTTTTTTTTTTCAAACTATTGCAGAGAACACTCGCTGACATTAGTATAGGCCCCTATATATAATTCTGAGCTACAAAAAACGTAGAGGAAAGACTGAAATACAGCTTGATAATTAGGATTTGAACCTGGTGGTCCGAAGTTCTTTTTTCTACCTTGCAGTCTTGAGACCCCCCACATTTCTCTACTGTTTTACATTCACTGCTGTAAAACAAGCTTCATGAAGCCTGGAGAATACCTTAAGACTATACTATTGAATTTACAATATCATTTATACTGAAAACATGGTTTGGAAATCTTAAAATAATGAGGGTGGCTCAAGACTTTTGCACCTTACTGTACAGTACTAATCTAGAATTTTATCATAATGCCAGCATGAAAAAAAAAAAAAGGTCATAGATTAGGGCTACAGGCCCTATCACTGAAACAGAATATGCAATGATAATTGGCAGATAGCCAAATAATTGGATGCCAAGATCACATTATAGGGCATAGCTGAAGTACTTTTGCAAAATTAAGCTTGCCCAGATATTAGAGTTTGGTATCAAAATCACTTCATTTTGCAAAATATGAACATTGGTAATGTTTCCACAACAAAAATATCACAACTAACATGATTGTAACACAATAATATCAAGTTATTGGTCTCTAATTGGTAAACAATCAGCAGCAATCCACATGTTTCGGTTGACTGCACACTAAGCCCAGATACCCTCCCACAGTTTCTTTGATGTTCCACTTGTCACAGGACTAGTAAGAGGATTAAAACAACTGGGCCTAGTCCTGACTAAAATTTTCGCGGGACCAGGTGGAACTCTACAACACAATAGATTGTAAACAATTCATGCACAATAAGTTCCCAATGATCTTCACCTACCTCAAATCACTTCTGCTTTTCAATGTAATCTTCAATCTTCTTCAATGACTGGTGATGCAAACACTGCCCTTCTATTCCGAGTGTCACATGTGCTGCTTGTTTGTAAACAAACACATGACCTAGTTTCCCGGATGGTGTTCTAAAAATAGCATGCTGCTGGCCTGGGCCACTGGGAAGATGGCTGTGAGTGGCTGATGCACGTAACGGTCACAAGGTGACCAAAACATTGAATTACCATAAAAGACTGAGTGGAGGTGATCCAAAAGTAAGTGAAACCATTATATAAGTGTTCAAGCTAACCATTGCTTGCACTTTGATGGGGAAACTCGTCGGGGGCAATCACTCTGAACTTTCAAGTAAATTTGCTTTAAGTTGAAAAACAATTATAGTTTTGATGCCAAGTTTTCTTGTTAGACAAGGAGACAGGGAACTAAGTTACAACAGCATTATAGCTTAAACATGCATTGTTTCTTATGTCTTTATTTTAGTTTCCTCAGATTGGGGAGGTTAGGGCAAGTTGTCCCAATTTTTTTAAACATTTTCCCCATGCATAATTTAGGCAGGTTTCAAGACAGATGAAAAGGGACATGATCATAGTTATGCATAAATAAAAAGTGATTGTGGCACAACTTGTTCTGAGGTGGTTAAAAATGTGCCAAATGATTGACAAGGTGTCGTTCCTCCAAACTTATACTGATATATTACTTGTAATTCATCAAAAATTGATGCTGTATACCCAAACAAAGCAAAATGTGGCAAACACTGGAATTAGAAGTTTCTATGGAACTTCGAATTGAACATTATTTTTAGTCTCAGTTATATCACATCATGCCTAAGGCAAGTTATATCCAATAGTGACAATATATGAGAAATGAAATAAGTTTCCAAAAATCCTAGATTAAATCTGACAACCCAAAATGTCAGATAGGCCTACTACCTACCATCAGCAACAAGCTGGAGAGACATCACCTAATTGCCAATAATATTGTGCAAATGAGAAACATTGTTGTCCATCCTCAGGACATCAAATTTTCAACAATAAAGTTAATTTTTGAAAGAAGCTTATTGTAGTTTTATATTTACCAGGTTAAGTCATGTAAAACAGTAATGAGTGTTATCGCCTTCTTTAGCTGTTTGTTTTTTTATTTCTCCCCAACATTGGGTGGAACAACTTACCCCGGTCTCCCCTTTGTTGATAGGTTACATTCACATCTTTCACATCATATTTCAGAGCTTCATTTATGTGCCTACACCCACTAATTTACACTTGCATTATCACAAGGTAAATCTAACAAATTGCATTTACCTTACATACACCTCTCTCTAAAATAAAGAATTTATATCTTACCTTTCTCTGTTCTCAGGTGTCTGCATTGAGAAACACAAATGAGTTCCTTCATAACTTATTTCATTATCCTTTTTTTGTTTCTATTCAGAGGTGAGATTTAAAAACTATGACAGAGATTAACAAATTGTGATACAACAACACCTCAGTAACAATGGACGAGGCATTTCACAGATATCTGTACATACACTGTTAGAAGCCAGTACTTGTACAGATAATTATGTAATTAAGCTGATTACAGAAATGTGTGCCAACAGAGCAAGAACTGTAAGCATTACTGAACTGGCAGTTATCCAACAGATTTTTCTGTAGCCTTACAGAATTTTCTGTACCTCTACGCAAAATTTTTAACAGTGTACTTTTGCCAAGTGACTAAAACAGCACTGTCAAAATGTCCCTATGTGACAAATGAGGGAAACTAAAATGATTTTACTTGATCTTGGATAATTTGGTCATATGCCCAATTTGTTACAAATTTTGGTAGGAAAAGGGCCGATGACTTAATAAGCCATAAACTCTATCATACTGGACTGTGAATATGTATCTAGCATACTATATAAATTAGATAATGCTAGAAATCACAACTGGCAATTGCCAGGATGAGGTTTTCACAAGTTTGTGATATTCCCTTTACATAGAACTTGGTCAAAACACCTTGAATTCCAAAAACCTTCAATTCAAAATAAGTCCTACGCCCATTGCAGGACTCGTTTATACTCGCCTTGGAAAATACCAAAGATTTTCTAATCCTTTGTCAACTTTAATAAAATACTTGGCCATTCAATTGCTTTAACAGATCTCAAACTGATAATTTTGTCCACCACATCGGAGGAGAGTCAATCTTTTTGTTACAACTTCCACAAAACAGTGTGTGATGCAGTCAGGGGCAGCTTTCACAGGATTACAATGAAAAGTGAGGATGAAATAACTTGCCGGAGGATCATTTTCAATATAAGTATTTTTACTCATTAATTAACACAAAAATATCTTGGCTCTGAAAAGATAAACAAGTTATGTAATTTGAAGATGAAGAGACATAATACCCGAGTCAACTGTACATGTGTATCACAATCAATTTGTCAAATATAAAAGACCAAATATACTCTAGTGTCTCCCTTGTTCATTGACCTCTTTATATGTTTATATTTTTGGGAGGATAACCTGTTGATGACTGCTCATTCAGGCAGTCACCATCATCAACTCGAAAAAATTATTGAAGTCACCCTCATTCTCCAAGTCAGTCACCCTTATCTCGAATTCAAACTGTAGCTTAATTGCAAACGGTTGGAAGGAGAGACCTGAAATTTCACCGACTACTGTAAATGTGTTAGGACTACAATCCCAAATATTATTGAATTTTTTGAAGATGGATTTCTGAGTAAAAAAAATGCAAAGATGTAAAATAATGACCGAAAACATGAATTTTTCAGTGTCGGACGATCTTTTTAACTAGAAGAGATGCGTTAAAATATATAGAAAACAAATACTAGAGGAGAATCTGGGCTTTCCAAAAATGTTTTAATTTTTCCTGTAGCTTAATTAGAACCGTCGAAGTATGGGTACAAGTGTCATGTTGACAAATGAGAAAGTCAATTTACAAGTCATTTCTTGACCTTCTGACCTCAATTGTGCAATGTAGGTCAGTCCGAGGGCCTTCAAATTTTGCGTGGGGCCTCTAGGGTGTTATGGCACCAAATGCTGAAGAGATAGTGCAAATCCCTTAATTGTTTCCCTGTTAAGGAAAATGTAATGTCTGTCCGATTTCGCCTAATATTTGACCTTGAGTTTGACCTTGAAAATACCTTTCTAGGTCAAAACCAATATTTTTGCCAGATTGGCAGTGTGTGATTATCACTGGTGTGCCGATCCTGAAATTTTCCGATTACTTAACGATTCAGATACTAGCCTTCAGAATCGGCCGATTCAGATACCGATACCGATACTATAATTAACCTAAACACCACTAGGGGAGGCTGTTCTCCGCTAGGGTGCGCCGTACTCCACTAGGGGACGCCGAGCTGGAGTTGACTGACTACCAGGCCTTTGTGCAGTGAATTGGAACGGGTCACGCACCATTGCACTAGGCTACCCCTAGGAGTTAACTCCCCTGAGCAAACTGTTTCTTTCTTGATTGTAATTAACACCACCAAATGCATTTAACATTATTAATTTATTCAATGACACAACTTTGTATTTAGTAATGCACCATTAAAGTAGATTACAGCAAACAGGTTAACAAATAAATGCCAATCAAATCCATACAATTGGAAACGGAAAATAAGAAATGTCATTTATCAAATTTGTATTACTTGGGACTTGCACATGTGTACAGATATTTCGGTGGAAACTTAAACTTTTAAGTTCAAACATTTAGTTACTTGTTACAGGAACATTTTAAAGCAAATTGAATCTGTTAGATATTCAATGTCAGCAACTAAATAGTACAGGCATGAAATGTTAAATCACATGTGATTTTGTTATGTTCAGTCATTAATGTTACAGGCACAGATGTAAACAACAAAATTACAATGATTTTGGCCATTCTAATAAGAAAAGTCCAGTGTAGGCCTTTAATAATGTCACAAGGATCATATCCTATAAGTTCATGTTTTTCTGAGTGAAGAGAATCTTCTCTGTTGTGTTTGCATTTAATCTCGCTCGTCTGTCTGACACAACTTGTCCAGCTGAACTAAAAAGTCTCTCTGAAGGCACGCTAGTGCACTGCATGCAAAGGAACTTTCTGGCTAGCACCTGAAGGACGGGGTACTGCTGCTCATGACAGCGCCAAAACTCAAGGGGGTCACATTTTGGGCTAATACAAGGTTCTGCAAAATAAGCATTTACTTCACTGTCACAGCTAGTAATGTCCGAATTTGCTCCTTGCTTATCACTGATAAAGTCCCAAAATCCTCCAGATTCAGGTTCGCATCTGGCTCGTTTAACAGGTTTAATCACCTGGTCATCATTCAAATCAACAAGTTCACATTCACTGAGCAGCAATGCCTTTGCATTTTGCTTGTCTTCAAAAAGCATGTCTTTAAATCGTGGGTCCAACAAAGTGCTACAAACGTATGTTTTGTCTTGAGTTGCATCTCCGTAACGTTTATCTAGGGAGTCCATCATATCACGCTTCATTGATTTGACACCTGTGTCATCATTTCCCACCTGAAAGTAAAAACAAAAAGGATTATAAGCAATTGCATCGTGATTTTTTTTCCTATCAAATGATTATGACTGGCAATTATGGTATCTCAGGCAATCACAGGAGAGGCACATTTATGCGTTGCTATGAGTTATATAAGTAAGCAATTAGCTCTTTTTGACTACAATGAGACCCTAATTACCCCTCATTCAGCTGGGTCATTATAAAAATCTTACCCCAGTTTAGAAAAATGAAAAATAAAATTAGGCCTAAGGAATATGCAATTATAAATCAATGTAATCATATTATAATACGTAGTGTAACTTAGAAAACCTGAAAGCTTTATCAAAATGGGATGAATATCAAGTTACATATAATATCAAAACACAATCCACATTATCTCCTTACGAGTGGTTGCTGCTTGCTGGGTCATAAAAGTCATGTGATTCCCTTGACCAATTAGAGAAAAGGGTGGCTTAGGATATATTCGACTGTTAGTGCACAAATAGACATGTATTCGTTAAATTTGGGCTTTTGGTATACTTTTCAGTTAGAAATAATAGCTTTTAGTTGGTCAATAGTTTATCATTTGAACGAATTTTCCGTAGACTGCTTTTATTGAAATTATAGTTTAGCACCAATAGGCCTAGTCATTTTACAGGATTTCAATTGTGGGAATCACAGCCGAAAATTAAACATGTAATAGATGGCGCCACTGGTGGCTTAAAGTACAGTAATGTACTCCTCTAATTTAATCAAATTTTTACTTGAGGTTGGAACTGATATAACAGTTGATGTAGGCCTACTTCCGTATAGTCACAAACTTGAATGAAACTAAGAATGAGCATAGAGTCAGAAGGGATTATAGATCCATGGAATGAGTGATATATTGCGAGTTTGAAAAATAAAACAAACAAATTGAAATACATACCTTAAGCTTGCTACGTATAGCTGAGATAACTGGGATGACCAGGGCTGCTGATGCTGATTCTTTGCTGCATTCCCGAGTTGCCTCTTCAATAGGTCCAAGCACGTTCATAACTTTTTCTGCTAGGCTCCACTGGGCTTGAGTCATCTCGAATTTGTTGTTCAATTCAGCATTTGCTGCAGAGAGGGCCCTTCTTTGTTCAGTGAGTCGTTTCAGCATATAGTAACTGCTGTTCCAGCGAGTCTCCACATCCTGGATGAGGCAGTGCTCAGGGCAGCCAAGTTTAACTTGCATATCTTTCAAGCACTTTGTAGCAGTAACAGAATGATGGTAGTGCGAGACAATCTTTCGAGCAGTTGTCAACATATCTTGCACTGCTTTCACTTTAAAAATGCCATCATGAACAACCAATTGCAAAGTATGGGCCAGACACGGTATGGCCAGAATGTCAAGAATGTTCAAGGCTGCTACAATATTTGCACCATTGTCTCTCGTGCATGCTAGGACTTTAAACTCCAGATCCCACTCATCCATCATGCTTTTCATCATTTCAGCAATATTAACAGCTGTGTGCCTGTCGTTAAACTCCCTTACATTGAACACAACAGACTTTCGATTCCAATTGTTGTCAATAAAGTGTCCGGTCAAACTCATATAACCATCCCTGGCCCTTGAAGTCCAGATATCAGTTGTGAGTGATAAATATTCCTGCTTTAGAAGCAATTGGTTAACACGGGCTTTGCTTCTATCATACATCCCATTGAGCACAGTAGTTGTAAAATATTTCCTGCAGGGCATCACATAACGTGGCTCAAAGTGTTTCACTAAATCAAGAAATCCCTTATCCTCGACTATAGAAAAGGGTTGCAAGTCCATCACTATCATTCTGCCAATGCGATCTGTAATGGCCAGGGCACGCTTGTCGTTGAGATCAAATAGTTTCTTTTTTTCCATGAAGCCATTGATAGTCGGTTGCTTGACAGTTGCAGAATCCGATGTCCGATCAGCAGCTGTTTCTTGCACATGTGTCGTTTCTTGGTCGGATGGCACAGCTTTCATATATTCATCTCTGTGTTTGGTAACCAGGTGTTTGTTTAGGTTTGTAGTGGAATAGGACCTTGCATTGTTCCCACCTCGAGCAATTTTCGCATTACAATGCCTGCAAACGGCAATTCGTTCATCACTGGGACTAATGTCATAATGCAGCCACACATTACTACTCCGACCCATGATAACTGTTAGGGTGACTGACTGAAGACTGTGATTGAGAAAACAGGCTCAGTGTTTTTAAACATTTTTTGGAGGAAGTATCTCTGCATGTGGTCATTGAAAAAAAAGGCATTTGTTTTTGCTCTCCCTTTGTGGTATAAACAAGTCACAACACAAAGGACTTTGAAAGTTTGTCAATGAAAAGTTAAGAGATAAACCAAATTCATGTTCTGAAGGCAATATTACGTGGCTGGCGCATATTTGTATCACCTGTCTCAGCTAAGTCTGTGGCCACATGTGTTATTACATAGTAATGCGGGTGTCACGTCCAGATCAGAACTGATGTTATCTAATGCAATTTTGAGCAAATTTCATATTTCATAAGGGATTATGCTATCCCCGTGATGCAATCATTTCTAAATAGTCAAGATACAGTGGAGGTCATTTTAAAAGAGAACAAGAGATAAGGAAAGAGCAGAAAACGGATAGATAGGTAGGTAGATAGATAGATAGATAGATAGATAGATAGATAGATAGATAGATAGATAGATTGATAGATAGATAGATAGATAGATAGATAGATAGATAGATTGATAGATAGATAGATAGATAGATAGATAGATAGATAGATAGATAGATAGATAGATAGATAGATAGATAGATAGATAGATAGGTGTAATATTCCTTCAATGTTAAGTTGAAGGTAACATATTTCAATGTTATGTTAAATCAAGATGTGTATTCCTTCAAAGTTTATTAACTTAATGAGATGCATATTTTTGACTACAATGAGACCCTAATTCCTTTTAATATTTCTACAAAATGTTATTATTCGAATTATGATCAGCATTGAGTATAAATCTATCATCTTGCAGACAGTTCAAGGCCATTAAGTTTATTATTGTCCAATGGTCACACGGAAGAGGGAGAGTGGGGGTGCTGCATGAGCAGGGATGTTGTCCGGTGGCCTGATGGCACCAGCAGTCAAATTGCCGGAGGGAGCCCCTGACCACTGACTATTAGGGAAAGGGGGGGGGGTTGCTTTTGCATACGGTTTACAGTGATATTCAGTAATTATGTGATGGAACTGTAACACATTGTATCACTTAAGTTATGTTTTTATAAGATATATGTGAGAGTCCTTTGCTTAATGGGCAGTTTTAGAAATCTATAAACCGGTAGGCCATGTGTATTATCATGGCAACTGTCATGGTATATTGAATGGTATCCATTTGATCCACAAGATAAAGATATATACCAACATCAGAATGCATTAACATAGGACTTAAGGCCCACCATATATTTACTTTCAGAAAAATAACTAAATATTAGCTTTTGATCGAAGTCAAAGTTGCACTGACACAGTTGATCAGAGCTCTGTGTGTTCTCTTGCGTTCTGCTTGGCTGCACATCCAAGTCAACTACAGGTGGCGCTGAAATGGGGGTGTGGCAACTTCGTGGCATCGGTGGCAAAATTTTCCGATCTACCGATCCGATACTTTAGGCCTAGTATCGGCCGGTTCCGATACCCGATGCCAGTATCGGCACACCTCTAGTGATTATGGGTTGGTCATTTCATTGTTTGAAATGTGTAGGATCAATATTTACCTGTCATGAGGGCAAAAATAGGGTGTTTTTACATGTCGCATGGAATGCAATATTCGTGATTTTTTAACAAATCAGCATGAAAAGATATCTGAATTCTGATTTAGGCCTCAAACAAACTGGCTTGAGCCTTCCAGAAACCAGAAGATGAGACTGATATCTGGAAAAAAGACAATTTTCAGAATTTTTGAAATTCGCCAATATTTCAACTTTGACGGGTCAAATGACCTTGAAAAATGATGTCAACGTCAAATTTGAAGGTCCGTATGGACATTTTGGGGTACCTTAGGGGTAGTTCATTATACATTTGCATGACCTAAAATGACCCCTTCATGGTTCTCTGAGACCCAGACCGTACACTGCGCATACTCATTCCACTAAAATGGCCGCTGTTGCCAAACCGTTGCAGATATTGGAATATAAAAATGACATGCGCACAGCCCCAGATGCCACGCACCCTCTTGTATTATCAATGTTTCCCTAGATATTGTGGTTCTTGAGATTCCGGAAATAAACGTAAAACGGTGTTTTTGCTGTAGCTCCGGTTCCGCTTGAGCGATTTCAAAAATGTAAGCGCCCTATTACAGCCTAGTACTTTTGACTAAGACCTGACCTGTACAATGATTCCACCTTTTACGGTTCCCAAGTAGTAGGCCATGGAAATTTACAAAATTTCATGTTTGAAAGGCCCTGTGACCTTGAAAAATAGGTCAAGGTCATTTCTTTTGGGTATGGCCCGGTTTTCGTCCAAGAGGTACCCTGTGACCAATTTTCGTTAAAATTGGAGCAATCTGACCACGAGACAAAGAATAATAATAGGAATAGTACCAAAAACAAAAAGAATTTACCATGTAATGGTAAATTCTTAATTACCATGAAATGGTAAATTCTTAATAACAAACACCGATTACAAGAAACTTCACCTATGTAATGGTAAATTATTAACTACCATGTAATGGTAATAAATTCTTAATTAGCCTTGGTAACTCATTCTTCAGGGTTTTGAATTGTTAAAACCATCCTATTTCATGATATATTCAGTTTTTAGATAAATTGGTTTCTATGGTAACAAGTCTGACTTCTTGGAAAACTGGGATTAAATATGTTTTCAGCCATAGCGCAAAAACCCGTTGTTATTTCCATTTGATTTTTGGCAGGTATGTATATGAATGGATGCTTCGAAACATCATGATTTTTTTTTTAAAATCTTTATTATGGTTGCCGTGACAATATAAGTATATCCGAATTCGGCATTTTGTGAAAATTTGTATGTCTTTTTTATATTTTTAGCAGCTTTCAGTTGTTGACAAAATGTAGTAAGTGCATAAAAATTTGACAGATTATTCTTTCCAGACCATATTTGGCAGTGTTTATCAATTTTATGTGTTATTCCAAAAACTGTTGCTATGGGAACCGTATATATCTAAATATATGCAAATCTGTTTATTCTGAACTAGCTCAAGAACAGGTTGTCATAACAACTAGATATTTGGCAGAGATGAGTATTCTGGTTTATGCTTGAATATTTTATGACTAAATTTTTTGTATTTTCAGTTATGGTTACCATGACAACGTAAATATATCAGATTTTGGCATTTTTTTAAATGCAGTTTTTTTGGCAACTCTCAGCTCGTCATATGAAATGTAGTAGATGGATTGTTACCTAAAATTGACTTAAGGTCACGGGTAGAAGTGCTTCTCAATTTTATTATGTCAAATACAGAAACTGTTGCTATGGTAACCATATTTTACAAATCTAAATAAACCAAAATCTGTAATTTTGGCTTATTTTCATTAAATGCTTGGGAGATAAATGGTTGATTTAATTATATATAGATGAACAAGTGGTGGTTGGTAGCATAAGGTTTGTTATTGACAGTACTGTAGCCTTGGCCTACAGAATCTGATGGTATGTTAAAATCCTTGCCAAAAAATTGTGATAACCGCAAAATGTTGCTACGCACTCGAGACAGTTCTTTGGAGTAAAGTATATAGGGTCTATATGATAACCTGACCATAGGGTATGAAATTCGCTCTCTGAAAACATGACCATAGAATAAGAATTTAAGAACGTGTGCCGCACATCTGTATCAAAATCCGGATGAATACCAGCGCGGGTGTTGCGTTGTTGAAAGGTGGGCTTAGCCATTTTATTGACTTCACTTCGAGGTACAAACATGCTCTTTGGCACAGATGTACCTCGGGTCATTAAAAAAGATTTATCAATGAACAAACATAAATGAAATTACATCCTTTTTTCAAAGTGGCCGCCAAAATACCAAAAAAATCACCATTGCTTCACTTCTATTGCAGATATTGAGACAAGATTAGTGTAAAAATACACATATTTGGGGTCAAGAAATATGTTAAAGCATGTTCCAGAGCAGAAAAATTATTATTTAAATTCTTTGAAGACCCCTTTTTTTTTTAAATGGCCGCCAAAATGTCATATCTTTGTCATATCTTTGCTTCTATTGCAGATATCATGGCAAAATTAGTGTCCAGACATACATTTTTATGGTCAAGGAACATGATACGATAGGTCCCAAGGCAGTCAGAACAGTAAGAATGCGTGCTTAAAGAATTCTATTCCAAAATTGGCAGCTGAAATCACTGAATATTGACAATCTGGACTTCTTTCATGATGTTAACACAATATTGGGAGTCAAAATATCTGTGTTTGGGATGAATGAAGCTATGCTGAAAGGGCAAGTAACACAGATTTATGTATATATGAGTAGGGCCACAAATAATAAGTGGTAGATGTAGTATCCCCCGCTAGAAATAGCTTTAAAATTGCTCTTATGATTGACAAACTTGGTGTCTTTCGCACCACATAACACAGCAGTCATGAATGATTTGGCTTTCCAATTACAATTCCTAATGCTGATATTCATGAGGACAACATATTTTATTAATTTGTGTTGATGATACAATCACAGAAAATTACCTTTTTTTAAAACTAATTTAGGCTCATTACAAAAAAACTCTTTATAAATATTGCAGAATACATTGTATTAAACAATTGTTTTTGTCAACCAATTTGTTTTTCATTCTTGTCATATCAGCTACAAACAAGAATCTGATAATTCAGTAAGCGGACAAGCTTAGCAATGTATCAGGTATCACTACCAGGGCTTGAATATATATGGAATCTTGTTTTTACCTGAAAGTTGATTCAGTGACGCAGTGCATTTTCAGCATACCTTTAAACTACAGTGTATCTGTATTCCATATACACCTATTATCTTATCTGTGTTAAGCACCAGAAACAATGAAAAACAATTATTATTCTTTAACAATTACACATGATACTAAATACTAAAATGTCGAATAAGTATGTTACCATCACAAACAGTTCATTATACATGTTGATCTCATTGGTGTCTGAATATTTCTCAAGTTTGCAAGTAAAACTGGTCCTTTGCAGTTAAAAATCAAAACTCAAATATGTATAATTCTTTGTCTCTTTGTAGCATTACATGGCAGAGATTATCTGAAGAAAAAAACATGTTCCTGCAATAAATTTGAACCTCTTGACTAAAACAAGATGCAGGATATTACAGAATTTAAATCAAGTGGCTATAGATTGAAAAATACAGCAATTCAACTGGGTGTTATGAACACTCTCACATCCCCATAAATATCAATATACATGTAACAAGAAATACAAGCCCTTTGTCACCTCAACAATATCTTGGGACATATGTAGAGATATCTTATTGTTCCAAAATAACTTATTTATAATACAAGTGCTTCATCACCTCAGTGTAACTCAACTGTAACGAAGATAAATCTGTGACAGACCTAGCTATCTCTGACATGCTATCAGACACAGTGTCAATATAACATATACCGTAATATGGGGTGAATCGGGACACAGCATTGGCAAAATCAATATAGAAATCAATATTTGGTGTCAAATTGTGTCTGAGTACAAGATCAAAGTACCCCTAGGAGCTTGATATGATAACTAAAATTGCCACTGCTCAGGGCCCAGTAAACCACTGTTCCAATTCACCCCATACTTTGGGATGAATCGGGACACTCCATCATTTTCTCAATCACTACTCCCACCTTCTTTGAATGATTGCTACTTGTGGATAAACATAAGTAAACATGTTCAACATGCCAACTTTTTTTTTCAGGAAAATCTGAAGTCAATCTCATTGATAATATGCATATTTAAAAATATGTGATAAATGAAGGAAAACTATCTAAAACTAGTTTTATTTCTAATTTTTCTAGTTAATGATAATTCTGGACTAAATCTACTGTAAATGATGCCAAGTTCAATAATATTTATGAAAACGTCACGCCAGTCCTCTCTAATGAAAATTAGTATGGTTATTTCATGAAATCTCGTAACTTTGCCATTGACCTAGATCTGACACTGGGACCAAACACATACAATCCCAAATTCAGTCTTTAATCATGGTCCTGTAAAATCATATTAGATTGATTTTAAGGTTTGCTGCCAGTTTTATGAGTCTAGTATTTATACTTTGTATGGTACTGGCAAAGTTTTGGCCAGCCTGTAAAAATATCATTTCTGCAGGGCCAAGTTTAAGGCCAATATGCGCAGATATGTTTACAAAACATGTACCAAAAATCAAATTCCTAAGGCAAGTAGAAGTTGGTGTGTTTTGTGCAAATAAAATGTTTCCCTGTTCTGTTCCAGATTCACCCCAGTGTCCCTATTCACCCCATATTACGGTAATACAAGTGTTTCATCACCTCAGAGTTACTCAACTGTAACAAAATGTCGTCAGTGAGAGATCTAGCAATATTTCTGTCTTTCCCAAACACATAGATCTAGGGGTCAATATAACATACTAGATTTACCCATAATAAAAGGCAGGACAATAGTGCATTGTTATGTAGAGTGCAACCCAGCTGCCTGCATGCAATGCATTTTGGGTGAGTGAAATGTGTTGATTCACTGCAGACAGTGGGTTTAGGAGTGAAATGGTGAAGCAGGTGGCAGACCAGGATAGCAAACGATAGAATTGAAGGCAAGGGCTTGAGAAGAGGTTTAAAATGAGGGTAATATTAGTGAGATGCGATGAGTAGAGGCAGGCTGTGGAGTGTGTGAATGTTTTTGGCGGGAAATGGACCTGTGGCGCCAGTCCCTGATGATGTGATAAGCGGAACTAATGAGCAGATTCATGCGCCCCTGGTGGCAGGGATAATACAAAAGCTTCACTCCATCAGTGTTACTCAAATGTAACAAAAATGGCATAATTTTCCATGGAGATAGCCGTGTCTTACGTTGACATACTTACTTTTGCATTTTGTTTTCCAATGAATTTAATTTGACAGTTAAGCAAAAAAGGGTAATAGGCCTAATATTGTTCTGATGAAATGTAGCCAAATCTAAGAGTAAAATATATATGATTCCCATGCATTGGAAAAGTGCATGAAAGCTATGTTATCAAAATGTGTAAATTACACATTTAGAGCATATATTTGGAATTATGTGTCACCATGGTAATATATGTTTATATGTATCAGTTATAAACACCAGAATTGATTAAGCTATCGATGCAGTTTGTGAATCTTTCTTTCAGCCTCTGTCCTGATGTTAGCAACGTTAGGCCTATACATGTACATTATTCATAACTATAATGATAGAACCGTCTCATAAGAAAATCTTCCTTATCAAAACAATTAAACATACCAATCAAAAGGTTCCTGGTATTGTCATTTTCTTCGTTCTATTGATACCATTGTCTTGGCAACAGTATTCGCCAAGCAGCCTTCTTGATCTCAAGGAGTGTAGCTTTTCAAGGAAGTACTTTCTCTTTAGATTTGAGACCAAATCCTGATGACATCCCAATTCTCAACAATGACTCAGCTGTTCTTTTTTATCGCTCTTACCCACAAAGAGAAGCAGTTACTTTATGGTTAAGGCGCTCTGGAATAATTTCTACCATGGTAATGGACACGATGGTGCTGTAACTACCTGCCTTGGTATTAAGTGCACTTGCAATGCTGTGGCGCGATATCTCACAGGGCTGGATGTTCTGTGATGCTGTTGCAGATTTGTGTTGCTAAAATTTGTTTTCTTCATTTTGTGCATTAACTTGTGAGGGCACTGCAGGCAAGGAAAGGGGTAAAATAAGATGAATGGTCCGACTTTGCCCATTTTTAATGCAACCTTCCTGCTGCAGGATTGCAGGTCAAGCATACACCGAACTCTACCAGTAATTTTGTTACAGCAGTTGACACAGTATCAATGAGATGAGATTGTATGAAACCTGTAGTGTACACTGAGCATAAAAGTATTGGTTACCATGGCAACCACTATATTTACAAAATATTTTATTTGAATTTCAGATAGGTATCATGTTTAGATCTCTCATCTCCACTGATAGAAACATCCATCTCTTGTTAATTTGCCCAGCTATGTCAATCGTAAACCAATGATATCTGTTGAAATGCTTATTCTTGAAAAATTTTGATTGCCATGGCAACAGTTTTTCCAAAATCTAAGCTATAATGCTAAGTTATGAAAGTGCTTTCACAGAACCATCAATCCATGAAATCCCACATGTCTAACACAATTTTTTCTATGACAATGACCAAAAAAGTGAATATTTGTCCAAATCACCAAAAATTGTTTGTTTTCAAATATCAGTATACCTGCTATTCCCAACAATGAAATGCTGTCAGATTCCTTATGCAAATGAACATTAGTACTATAAGGTATATTTCCACAAAATTTCCACTTTCTGTATTGGAAATTATTCCAGATTTTATCATCATTTTGAAGTAATATTGCTAAAAAGTGACAATTTTGATAGAATTGACCGTTGCCATGGTAACACTTTCAAACATTTATTAAGTCTTCATGGATTTTCTTGAAGCCATTACAAAGATTGATATTCCCACAGAATTATAGGTTGCTACCTCCTGTAGTGACAAAGACCAAACATTTATTAAGTCTTCATGGATTTTCTTGAAGCCATTACAAAGATTGATATTCCCACAGAATTATAGGTTGCTACCTCCTGTAGTGTAGAAATTATAGCAAAAAAAAAAAAAAATTCTGATTCAAAAAAATATGCACTTGTTGCCATAGAAACCAATTTATCTAAAAACTGAAACGAACAACATGCCCTTTTTTTTGCCGAAAAAGGAAAGCTCAGGGTGTCGATTTTCACTGAGAAAAGTCTCAGACCACTGTTTTTTCCAGACCAGTGAAATCAATATGTTGACCCTTGGCTCCCTGACTAAAGTGGAAGTCATGATTATATACATTTTTTTGTTTTTTTATTCAAGCATTTTGTGACTTTGATTTGAACACTTCAATAGTTCTTATGATTTATGCTCAGTGCATCATAAGTTGATGTATTGCTGGTAATTGTGATGGCGTTTTAGGTCAAAATGTCCAAAATATGATTTTGAACTAGCCTGCATTGTCACAATAGTGGCTGATTCCATTTGCACTCTTTGTCTTGCAAATGGCTGTTTCAGTTCAAACTGTCTTCACTATGTGAAGGCAAAGGACCCAATACATCATGGACATAAAATACATGGTGATGCTCTGCATTAGGAGCTAAACCATATTTGGCAAAAGCACTGATATAGATTTATTCAGTCAAAGGGGGCCAAACACTTTTGAATTTGTGGTATCTATACTGATACAGGGAAACTTTGGCTTTGGCTGTCAGTGTCTGGTACGCAGAACCATTATTTAAATTAATAGTTATAAGACCATGTTTTACCATAATCTGGTCTTTGTCACAATGTTGGAGAAATCAAGCCCAAGTTTTCATTCCTGAACTTTCCTAAACTCAGTGTCAAAACATTACCATGTTCTACAATACGTTTTTAGCGGCCCGAAGCAGCAAGTTCTTACTGAAGAAATTTTGCTAATACTTATGACTACTCAGTAGAGCTCCCCTCCTCACCAATCTCATTCAAACTGAGCATACAGCCTCACCCAAATTTTAATTCGCGACCATAAACTTTTGGAGGCCCACTGTTACGAAAAAAATTAATAAAGAAAATTAAACGGCCAGCTATACACGGGGTCAAGCGTCAGCTAAACAGGTCAACTAAACAGTCTTCTTGCACCACGAGCTCAGGCCAAGGCCTACTAAACTAAAGCAGTGAAGCCTAGAGCGTGTTCTTTAACTTCAGAGGTGAATAACTCTATAACTAGACATTGTCTACAGAATTCCGTTGGCAGATGTTTAGAAAACAATTTGTTTTCTAACCTTCATGCATTTAATAATAATAATGATAATAGTAATTTATTTATATAGCAGCTAGATTCAATTATATTGCTCTCCAGCGCTGTTTCCAAAAGATAATCGTCCTTACCTGTGGTAAGAGTGGTTAGAGGCAATCCGGGAGCTGAGGTGGGCTCTGGTGCTCCACTCTTCTCGTCTTTCAGTTAAGTGAACACGAGCAACGGTCAGCACGGTCCAGCTTAATCCTCGTAGGTAATTGACCAATCAGTGCGACGTCTCGGTCTCACGAGTGATGTTGCTCCAGCGATCCGGGTCCCACGTAAATACTGTGGGCCTGCTACTTCTCCTCACTCTTCATTTCGTCACCCACCCGCTTCCACCCAACTTTAAAAAATTATATGCCAACCTAAAAGTTTCATAAAAAATGTTTTTCTTTCAAAAATAAAAATAAAAATTTGTTCACAATTCCATTTAGTCTGGGAGCCAAGGAGAAAAAATGGGCGGTTGGCTCACCCCGAAAGAGGGATGGACAATCTATACATCGTCGGAATCGCAAGATTCTCAAGATTATGGAACTTGGGGATGCAGTTAAGAAAAGTGGTGCAATTTTTCACAAATCGGTTGCCATGGCAACCAAGTCATAATATTTTTACACTCATCATTACACTAGTAAAATGCATTTTTTAGGGATTTAGTCCATAGTTACACTTCATCAAGCCAACCTGGCATGTACTACCTCAATTACTAATTTTGATGGTCATGTGACCTTTTTGGTCACATGACCATACTGACCACCATTTGATGTCAAACCTCAGAAATAAGCATTTTTTCAAGAGTTCATACAGTATTTTTAACCGCTGTAGCTACAATAATGCCGGTATGTGGATAAATTTAGTCTCACTGGAAAGACCTTGTTATAAGCTTCAATGTCACACAAAATTTATATACATATCCATGGAAACTGGTTGCCATGGCAACAAAGTTTGAAATGACACAAATTTGACTTGAAAATTGGAAAATTCATTTTTAGGGATTTACTCGACAGCCAGACTTCATTCAACCAAGCAGGCATGTACAACCATAATTAGGCATAGGCCTATTATTGGTCATGTGACCTTCTGGGTCACATGACCAAGGTGACCACAATTCAAGGTCAAACCTGAGAAATTGACATTTTATTAAGATTTCATACAACATTTTCTACCGCTGTAGCTAAAATAATTGTGCAATATGTACAAATGTGGTCTTGTTGGATAGCCCTTGTTATAAGCTTCAATCTCACACAAAATTGATATACATATCCATGGAAACTGGTTTCCATGGCAACAAAGTTCGAAATGACACAAATTTGACTTGAAAATTGGAAAATTCATTTTTAGGGATTTACTCGACAGCCAGACTTCATTCAACCAAGCAGGCTTGTCCAACCATAATTAGGCTTATTATTGGTCATGTGACCTTCTGGGTCACATGACCAAGGTGACCACAATTCAAGGTCAAACCTGAGAAATTGACATTTTATTAAAATTTCATACAACATTTTCTACCACTGTAGCTACAATAATTGTGCCATATGTACAAATGTGGTCTTGTTTGATAGCCCATTTTATAGGGTTTCATTACTCATGTGATGTGTTTAAGTATCCATGGAAACTGGTTGCCATGGAAACAAAGTTCAAAATTACACAAATTTGACTTGAAAACTTGAAAATTCATTTTTTAGGGACTTACTCCTCAGCCAGACATCATTCAACCATCCGGGCATGTACAACCATAATTATGCATGTTATTCGTCATGTGACCTTCTTGGTCACATGACCAGGGTGACCACAATTCAAGGTCAGACCTGAGAAATTAACATTTTTAAAAGATTTCGTACAACATTTTCAACCGCAGTAGCTGCAACAATTGCACAATATGCACAAATGTGGCCTTGTTGGATAGCCTATTTTATAGGACTTCATTGCACACTTAATGCATATAAGTATCCATGGAAACTGGTTGCCATGGAAACAAAGTTCAAAATTACATGGTTGTTGGATAGCCTATTTTATAGGGCTTCATTGCACACTTTTAAAATGCGTATAACTATCCATGGAAGCTGGTTGCCGTGGAAACAAAGTTCAAAATTACACAAGTTTGCAATGATGTCAGGCAAGTTTTGGCTCTGAAATAAAAAAAAAATCATTTCAAAGATTTTTTCTCAATATTACAAAATATAGAATATCTACCAGTCAGACCATGAAAAGGCACAAATAGACCATATAAGCCATACGTGTACCAAACTTTGTCCATGTACATGCAATAGTGACTGAGTCTTGGGCCAGAAATTATTATTATTATTTTTTTCAATATTTCAAAAGTATATATTCTCCATCAGACCTTTTAAAAGGCATGCCTAGACCATATATTATATTTGAACCAAACTTTATCCATGTACATGCAATTGTGAGTCTTAGCCAAAAAAAAAGAAATACAAAATTGTAATACATTTTTTCAAAAAGTATAGAATATCTCTCAATGAGACCATCTTAAGGCACAACTACATATAGGCCACATCTGTATCAAATTTCATCCTTGCACATGCAATAGTCATTGAGTCTTGGCCTGGAAACAAACAAAATACTTTATATATTTGTTTAGTTATTTCAAAAAGTATTTGATATCCACCAATAAAACCATCAAAAGGCATAACTAGATCATACAGGATATACTAAATGCCATCCATGAACACTCAATAGAGGCCTAGCACAGGCCCGGAAACAATCTATCTTCCTGCCGCCCGAACGCCTGCCGATCTGCCCGGCGGACAAACAACATTTTACGCGAGTGATTACATAAGTTCTTCCAAATAAGTTTGTTCGATGCAAAATTACATATTTCCAAGGCTTTACCTTGAATAGTGGTCAGCATGGTCATTTGACCCAGAAGGTCACATGATAATGAAATATGCAATTGTGGTTGAATAAGCCCAGTTGGTTTATTTGAAGGCAGGGTTAGGGTTAAGGATGGTGATATCAGCTGGTGATGTCAGCTAGTGACATCAGTTGGTGATGTCATCCAATGATGTCAGTCAGTGACATCAGCTGGTGACATCAGCAAGTATTGCCAGCCGATGACATCAGCCAGTGATGTCAGCCTGTGAAGTCGTTGTCAGCCAGTAGGGTCATTCGGTGATATAAGTAAGTGATGTCAGCCAGTGATGTTGGCCAGTGACATCATTTGGTGATGTCAGTTGATGACATCAGCCAGTGACGTCAGCCAATGATGTCAGCCAGTGGTGTCAGCCAGTGATATCAGTTAGTTAGTTAGTTGGTGACATCAGCTGGTGATGTCAACAAGTGATGTCAGAAAGTGACTTCAGTCTGTGATGTCAGGAAGTGACATCAGTTGGTGATCTCAGTTGATGACATCAGCCAGTGATGTCATCCATTGAAGTCACCCTGTGATGTCAACCAATGATGTCAGGCAGTGATGTCAGTGGGGGACATTAGTTGATGATGTAATCCACTGATGTTAGTTGGTGACATCAGCTGGTGATGTCAGAAAGTAATGTCAGCCAATAATGTCAGTCTGTGATGTCAGTAAGTGACATCAGTTGATCACATCAGCCAGTGATATCAGCCAATGATGTCAGCCAGTGACGTCAGTCGGTGACGTTAGTCGGAGACATTATTTGATGATTTAATCCAGCGATGTTAGTTGGTGACATCAGCTGGTGATGTCAACAAGTAATGTCAGAAAGTGATTTCAGTCTGTGATGTCAGGAAGTTACATCAGTTGGTGATGTCAGTTGATGACATCAGCTAGTGATGTCAGCCATAGAAGTGACCCAGTGATGTCAAACAATGATGTCAGCCAATGATTTCATTGATGTCAACCAATGATGTCAGTCCGTGATGTCAGCCAGTGACATCAGCCTGATCCAGTGATGTCAGCTAGTGACATCAGTTGGTGACATCAGCTCGTGATTTTAGCTTGTGAAATCAGTCAGTGATGTCAGTAGATGATGTAGCCGATGATGGGGTCGGTGGCAGTGATGTCAGCCAGTGCTGTCAGCTCTAACATCAGCCAGCAAAATCAGTCAATGTTATTAGCCAGTGATGTCTGCAGTGACATCAGTCAGTGACATCAGTCATTGACATCAGTCATTGACATCAGTCAGTGACATCAGTCAGTGACATCAGTCAGTAACGTCAGTCAGTAACGTCAGTCAGTCAGTGATGTCGGTCAGTCAATTACATCACAGGATGACATCAGTCAGTGACATGTCATATCACTGGATGATATCAGCCGATGATATCAGGCGATGGCGACAATCTATGATGTCAGCCAATGATGTGAATCTATGAGGCTCATCTTTTCATGAAGCCTACTAATAAATAAAAGCCTGAAAATTGATTGGCGTTCTTCTATTTAGGCTCAGTATTCGTCAATATTTAGAGCACTTTGTAAATAATGAAGAACATATGGGCGTTAATGTTAGTCTTTGGTGGATTATTTTATATTGATGCAGAATTATTACCAAATTAGTGAACTTTGCTGCCATGGCAACCAGTGAACATGGGTACAAGGGCAAGGTTGAACCCTATGAAAAGGGCCTTCCAACACGACCACATTTGTGTACATAGCAGAAATACTGTTGCTACAAAAGCTAATGTTATTGAATAAAATCTTCAAAAAATGCAATTTTCCAAGGTTTTGTGTAGTGGTCAGCA
This sequence comes from Platynereis dumerilii, assembly GCA_026936325.1. Taxonomy (NCBI): domain Eukaryota; kingdom Metazoa; phylum Annelida; class Polychaeta; order Phyllodocida; family Nereididae; genus Platynereis; species Platynereis dumerilii. The sequence goes on from JAPTHN010000077.1 coordinate 1,617,746, forward strand.
TGGTCATGTGACCCAGAAAGTCACATGGCCAATAAAATGTGCAATGTGGTTGTACAAGCCCAGTTTTTACCTTCAGCGAACGAAGTTCGAAGAAGGTATTGTAATCACTTGGGTAAAAATGCTGTCCGTCCGCCGGGCGGGCGGGCGGGCGGTCGGGCGGCGGGCGGATAGATCGTTTCCGGCCTGGCACTCGGCCTCTATTGAATGTATGTGGATGAAATTTGGTACACATCTAGCCTGTATGGTTTAGTTGTGCCTTTTGATGGTCTGATGAATAGATCTTAAATACTTTTTGAAATAATTAACAAAATATAAACTTTTTTTTTTTTTCGTTTCCGGGCCAAGGCTCTGTCACTATTGCATGTGCATGGATGAAATTTGGTACACACGTGGCCTATATGGTCTAGTTGTGCGTTTTGATGGTCTCATTGACAGATATTCTATACTTTCTGAAAAAATGAGAAAAAATATAAAAACATATTTTTTTTGTTTTTTGGGCTAAGACTCGCTCACTATTGCATGTACATGGATAAACTTTGGTACACATATGGTCAATATGGTCTGGTTGTGCCTTTTGAAAGGTCTGATGGAAAATATTATCTACTTTTTCAAATATTGAAAAAAACATAAAAATTATTATTTTTGTTTCTGGCCCAACATCCGGTCACTATTCCATATACATGGATGAAGTTTGGTACACATATGGCTTGTATGGTCTAGTTGTGCCTGTTCATGGTCTGACAGATGCCTATTCTATAGTTTTTGCAATATTGAGAAAAAATATTTAAAATAATTTTTTTTATATCAGATCCAAAACTTCCCCACTATTGCATATACAGTAATGCATTTTTCTAAACAAATCACCTATGCAATTTAGTAATGCTTTTTGATGCGTATAACACTTCATGAATCATTGGAAAAATAGAGATAACGGAAGGCCACTACTCGACCGCTATTGCATACCTATAAGCAATTTCGTAAACGCACCAATTTTATGATATTATTGTAATCTTCTAAAGGTGTTATTCGCTGAAGGTTTGCTGCTGCGCAGCCTATGTTTTTATTTGAAGTCTGGCTGTGGAGTAAGTCATTAAAAAAAATGAATTTTCCTGTTTTAAGTCAAACTTGTGTAATTTTGAACTTTGTTTCCATGGCAACCAGTTTCCATGGATACTTATATGCATTTAGTGTGCAATGAAGTCCTATAAAATAGGCTATCCAACAAGGCCACATTTGTGCATATTGTGCAATTGTTGCAGCTACTGCGGTTGAAAATGTTGTACGAAATCTTTTAAAAATGTTAATTTCTCAGGTCTGACCTTGAATTGTGGTCAACCTGGTCATGTGACCAAGAAGGTCACATGACGAATAACATGCATAATTATGGTTGTACATGCCCGGATGGTTGAATGATGTCTGGCTGAGGAGTAAGTCCCTAAAAAATGAATTTTCAAGTTTTTTTTAAGTCAAATTTGTGTAATTTTGAACTTTGTTTCCATGGCAACCAGTTTCCATGGATACTTAAACACATCACATGAGTAATGAAACCCTATAAAATGGGCTATCCAACAAGACCACATTTGTACATATTGCACAATTATTGTAGCTACAGTGATAGAAAATGTTGTATGAAATCTTAATAAAATGTCAATTTCTCAGGTTTGACCTTGAATTGTGGTCACCTGACCTTGAATTGTGGTCACCTTGGTCATGTGACCAAGAAGGTCACATGACCAATAATATGCCTAATTATGGTTGTGCAAGCCTGCTTGGTTGAATGAAGTCTGGCTGTCGAGTAAATCCCTAAAAATGAATTTTCCAATTTTCAAATCAAATTTGTGTCATTTCGAACTTTGTTGCCATGGCAACCAGTTTCCATGGATATGTATATAAATTTTGTGTGAGATTGAAGCTTATAACAAGGGCTATCCAACAAGACCACATTTGTACATATTGCACAATTATTGTTGCTACAGTGGTAGAAAATGTTGTATGAAATTTTAATAAAATGTCAATTTCTCAGGTTTGACCTTGAATTGTGGTCACCTTGGTCATGTGACCCAGAAGGTCACATGACCAATAATAAGCCTAATTATGGTTGTACATGCCTGCTTGGTTGAATGAAGTCTGGCTGTCGAGTAAATCCCTAAAAATGAATCTTCCAATTTTCAAGTCAAATTTGTGTCATTTCAAACTTTGTTGCCATGGCAACCAGTTTCCATGGATATGTATATAAATTTTGTGTGACATTGAAGCTTATAACAAGGGCTTTCCAGTGAGACTACATTTATCCACATACTGGCATTATTGTAGCTACAGCGGTTAAAAATACTGTATGAACACTTGAAAAAATGCTTATTTCTGAGGTTTGACCTCAAATGGTGGTCAGTATGGTCATGTGACCAAAAAGGTCACATGACCATCAAAATTAGTAATTGAGGTAGTACATGCCAGGTTGGCTTGATAAAGTCTAACTATGGACTAAATCCCTAAAAAATGCATTTTACTAGTGCAATGATGAGTGTAAAAATATTATGACTTGGTTGCCATGGTAACCGATTTGTGAAAAATTGCACCACTTTTCTTAACTGCATCCCCAAGTTCCATAATCTAGGGAATGTCGCGATTCCAACGATGTATAGATTGTCCATCCTTCTTTCGGGGTGAGCCAAATCCTTAAATAAAGCACTTTTGAGCTCTTGGCTCCCAGACTAATTTGAATGTTGCTTTCACGTTTACAGCTCAAATTCCAGCCAGATGACAACCACGCCCAGAGTGCCTATCTGCAGATTACAAAAATTTGTTAATAATGAACTCTCAACTCATTTGAATTGTAATTGTATAATTTTATTCGCAACTTAAAAAATTTGTACATTTCTATTTATAAACCCAAACCGTATATATATGAATCCAAGTTAATATTTGTAACAAAAATTTCAACTTCGTTCTGCGCGAACACAAGGACTTTCATATCATGGACTTTCGAGAGTGAATTCTCTGGGTATTGTCAATTTGATGCAATTAATTTTCTAAATATTTAAAGTTATAAATGTTTTGTGTTTTGTGTATGTCTTGTCTGTCATGTCTGTCTTGTCTGTCTTGTGTCCTGTGATGTGTGTTTCATTTATGTGTATTGATGTAATTGTGATTTGTGTGATGCCAATAAATTTGGCAACTGAGCCCACTTCTAATAATATTCAGTCTTGGGTTGTCTTTAATCTGTAATATTTTCTGAATAAATGAGTCTTTACCTAATTTGTTCCTGATAGTTTTTATTTTGTCGTCAAAGTAGGTACTAAATTCATTTGTCATTTCCATTTCATTGATATAATTTGGTAGAGGCAAGTCCCATTTGTGGTTGAGGCATGAGTTGACAATTTTAAACAAAGCCTTAGAGTTTCCCTTGTTGCTGTCAATTTTTTGTCTGAGATCAGCCGATTTCAGCTCCTGTAATTTCAAGTTTAAGCTTTTTCGTTTTTGTTTGAATGCATCATGATCTGCTTGACTCCGAGTACGCCTCCATCGCGCCTCGGCCCTTCTTTTCTCAATTTTGTAGGGTTTGATGTCCGAGTTATTCCTAGGAGTATTACCCGTAAGACGAATTGCACCAGTTTTGAGGGCAGCATGTTTCTCTAGAATTTTGAGGCAGGTGGAGTTGTATGACTCGATCATGCTTTCCAGGCCTTTGATTGTATTTCAGTGTTCTTCTGCAACTCTCTTCCACCCTTGGACATAGCACGGCGCCGCCACCTAACCAATGCTATAGATACATGTGGTTTTACCTCAATAATATATGTCTAAAAATGCTGTCTACACTATGATCATAGGGTTAGGCCTAATAAAAAAATTCTCAAATTCACCATCAAATCTTTTAAATTTTCGAAAAGATTAAAATTACAAAATTTCACCCCTCCAAAAAAATCTTCAAAAAAAAATTGTTTTAAAAAAAAAAAAAATCCAAAAAACAAAATTTTCCCGAAAAAAAAAAATTTAGAAAAAAAAGAAAAATTGTCAAAAAAAGAAAAATCCATAAAAAATGTTCCTAAATAATACAAATTTTCAAACATAAAGAAATTAAGCACAACTTTTTTCTTCATCAAAGCCAGAAAATTACTTACGAAAAAAAAAAAAATTCCTCCTTTTTTTAAAACTAACTGTTTTCTCAGCTTTTTAAATTATAATTTTTTTTTTCCAACATTTTCTTATTAATATTAACCTTCAGCCCTATTTCTGTTTGTCAATTTTTTTCTCAAAACTTTATTATAACCTGAATACGAAAATGAATTGTGAGAAATACTTTGATTGATTACAATTTAGTGTCTATAAAATTTAGTGTCTATAAAATTTAGTGTCTATAAATTGTATCTTTTGTGTCACGGTGGTGCCATCTTCATGTTTGGCATTTACACATTATTTACTCATAATCAAGTTGGCATTAAAATCTGACAGACAGCGTTTATCAAATAGAGTAATGTTAAATTCAAATTAAATGTTACATACAATGCAACCCAATAAATTTTCTGAAATTCCATGCTCTCAGGACGCTGCCCTCACTTCGAACCACTCACATCTATGCTATGGCTGTCAGATGCTCTCACTTCCATGCCCTTCTGGGAAAACCCCCTACACTCCTGTCCTCTGGTGCTAATTAAACGAAACAGCATTTTATTTGTATTCAATGTTTTACAATTATGCTGGTACATTAATTCATCCAATACAGTTAGCTGCAACTAAATTATAATAAACAAATGAAACTAATTATCAATGGCAGTATCAGGCATTTTTCATTTATGATTTATTTTAATAGCCAATTTTTAGTGACATTTTTAGTGATTCATTATATGGGTCTAAAGAAATATATTTAAATTAAGATATTTGTAATTAATTGGGTATATTGAAAATGTTTTTAGAATATAATAAGGATAGTTTTAATTAGGATCATCCATATTCCATTTTTTAAATTCCGTTTGAGAATTAATGAAATTCAGTTAAAATAACCAAGTTCTGTTGCTGCAAGACAATGAAGGCATTCACGCTTTCAAGGTCCAGTGCTCACCAAAATTCCCATCAGAGTTTTACCTGTATTTATTTGACACAGGATATCTTGATAAGTGAAATTGATTTCATGTACATCTGGTTATTTCAAGAATAAAGACTTCGGTATATGTCACAATAGTTTAAATATCCAAGTATACATACATTGATCATGGCCAGTTAAAAAAGGAAGTTACTATTGGATCCTTGAATCAATATGGGCAATAAACTTGAAGAACTTAAGAAAAGTCATTTTTGCTGCTGATATAAATACATCAATTCATAATTTACGAGGGGCGTTCAGAAAGTTTGAGGCTTTTTTTTATAAGGAAACTTATTTTCAATCTAGATCTATGAATTTTTCACAGGATAAAATTCAGCATATTTGGAATGGATTTCCAAAATTCTTGGGGCAGATAATACTGAACCTCTCTCTATCAATTGAATTTGTGACACTGACAATATTTGACACAAGAAATATAATACTAGCCATAAAAAATACTCCCAAGCTCACCAAAAGCATTGATTCATACACCTGACCCATTGAAGTAAATGTTACTTGAAGTCCTCCAAACAAAGTTCTGTGAAAGAATTTTGGTCATCCAAAGCCTTTTCTCCTTCAGTGCCTGAAACTATAGCCCCCATGGACTAAAGTAAGGGAAAACCAGGACTGACATAAAGCAAAATGTCACAGGCATAGCTAGGATTGATAATGCTGTCCATTTTGGTTTCTTGTTCATACTAGTGAATCCATGCTTTCACAAGTCCTTATGCAATCAGGGAAACACACCTTGGCCTCCTGAATTTCCCTCGCCAAATCTGGCATGCAGGAGTGCTTTCCTACATGGGTTTAGTGTAAGAATAAAAACATTTGGTGAGCTTGAAAGCATATTTAGAAGCTAATACCATATTTCTTGTGTCAAATATTGTCAATATCACTAATACAAGTGACAGAGAGACGTCTCTCACCAATTTCTTGGCATTCTTGGTTTCAGTGTTGCCTGCCCCAAGAAGCTGAACTTTCAGTTTCCATGGCTACCACAGAATGACTTAAAAATGTCCAAATTGTCCAAAATTTTGGAAATCCATTCCAAATATGCTGAATTTTATCCTGTGAAAAATTCATAGTTCTAGATTGAAAATAAGTGTCCATATGAAAAAAAGCCTCGAACTTTCTGAACGCCCCTCGTAGAGTAGCAGTGCACAGCATGTATACATTCATTCCTTTCTTTAGGAATTATTTCATCTATGAAACATGTCAGGGATAACAGCACATTATAATGGCGTAAATATTGTGTAGCATGTTCTAATTTAGTTTCCTACAGTTTGATGTAAATTTTGGCTCTGTAGGATAATTATTTCTATTTGAGAAATGCATTTGAAGCACTAGAATTGGATGTCTGAATTCTTCCATTCATGTGACGTTTCCATAAATCAGCTTGCAAAAAAAATTTCAAGTGTTTAATTTTGTTGTGCTGTTCCCTTGGCTCAAGTTACTTTTTCAAAATTTATTCTAAATTGCTAAAACTTCTTTATTATGCTGTGCTAAACATTACTTTTTTAAATAAAAAGTATATACATGTATTATGTCACTCAATAAACTCAACAAATACAAATTTATAAAAATGGTAATCTCTTGGAAAATTAATTATTCTAAAGGTAATTTTATGTTCATAAATTCAGACTTAAATTTGTGATTAGTTTTCACTATATCCAGTAGTATTTCAAAAGAGAAAATACAATTAGGTTATACACTATTTCAGTGATATGAAATAATGTGAAGTGCAATTAAACAAATTGCTATTAAAGCATCACCAGCAGCTATTAAATCAGGTAGCTGAATCATAATGCAATAGATGAGGACACGAGGCAGGGGTAAAATGGTTTGTTTGCTCAGGAGGGCAAGGACAGGCAAGGGAGGGCAAAGTAGTGGATGTTCCGTGGAGTATAGGGGAGTTCAAGTGAATGTATCTGGTTGGAAAATTTATTGGGTTGTACTGTACATAAAACACAGACACACTCGCACAAAGCGTATTCTTGAAACATCAGCGAGACTATTTTCTGCACTACAGACATTGCCCAAGTATGTTTCAATTTTGTTTGGGTATCCTGAAATAATGCACTAAAATATTTTTTAATTGTGCCATTTCGCTGTACGGATGCTCACCAAATCAAGAAAGTTATTCATTGTGAATTTTGTTTTGCTTTTTTCAACAGAATACAATTGTAAGCAAAGAGGTGTACAGCATCAAGTAAAAAAAAATTAAAAATTCTTAAGAAGAACAAACGGGAAGATAAAAATGTACAATGGTGATTTATTTGAAAGCATCCAGGGTTTTTTCCGTTCCTTGATAGTGCAAACAGACGGCAGATAGATGGACTGACAGACAGAAGGACAGACATCCATGAATGAAAACATTAGGCCCGTCCCATGTTGGGCCTAATAAAAAATAGTATCAAGATAATGACTTGCGAAGTTGACAGTCCCAAATTTAAAGTCATTCAGAAAGTATTTGATAACAGACACCTTGAGGTAACTGTAAGGAGAAGCTCTCTATTTCATTTGTTTGCTTGAAACAGACGAGATATTTGACACATTTTGGCCAGGTATGTTTTTAATACAATTATAAAAACTAGTTAAACATTCAATTTCTCATTGCTTGAATGTGACTGTTACTGTTCAAATGGTACAAAATCAAGGAACTTTCATTTAATACTTTTTGATCTAAGGAAGCCGAAGGGAGATTGAGGGTGGTGAAGTTAAAGTGAGTTAGACTCTTGTTGATACGGAATGGTTAAATTATGGGATACCACTAGTCTGGAGTAAGCTTACCACAAAAAATCGGTTTTACCTATCTATTATGAAATTAATATAAAATGGAACTTCACGAACTGAAAGTACTCCTATAGAAAAACAAAGTACAAGAACACTTCTCACCTCATAATCTTATCTTCCTTTATGTAACCAGTTGCCTTATCAGATACATTTTTCTTGACAGCTACAGTACAACTCTACTAAAAATGCTCCGGTAAAACAATTATGAAGCTATGCAGTTCAGGACATAAGCCACATTGCTTGCATGTGTTCAAATGAGAATTATTAAATTTTTGAAAATAGTGTAGTATTAATAGGAAATTATTTGTATCACGGTAACAGCAGCAGTAATAATTTATTTAGAGCATGCAAGGTTGACGAACATTCATTCCTAAATTGAGCAACTCCTTGTTAAGAAATACCCCAACAAGGGATTATTATTTAAAGACTGCCCAAAAAGAATATTTAATAAGCTGTTCCATAATTGTAACATTTCTAACTTATGACTTGTAATAAAAGGCATCCTTCTCATGTCCTAATGAATAGCTAAATTTGATGAAAATATGAGAACTCCTGAAAAACAAAGGCTGCATAGCAGCAAACCTTCAGCGAAAAAAAAAAACACCATTAAAGGACACAATTACACCATGAAAGTGATATGAACCAAAATGCATGTTAGTATATATGCAATAGTACCCAGTCTTGGCCTAAAGGTGTATGCTAAACCATGGAAAGGCGTAACTGGACTAATTTACACATATTACGGAGCACTTTTGTGCGTATACAATGAATAGAAATGCAAGCTGTGGGTTGTAATAATAATAATAATAATAATAGACATTTATATAGCGCCAATTCCAGTAAACTGCTCAGTGGCGCTTGTGCAAGATGGATTTATTTGTAGAAACTCTTGAACAGATGAGTTTAAGATTTCTCCTGAAGCCTTCACAAGTTTTTGAGGCCTTGACGATCTCTGGCAGTTGGTTCCACAGTTTTGGAGCAGCATGTGAAAAGGCTCTGTCTTCATACTTGTTTTTATTGCAGGAAGTTGGTTCATATAAGAGCATTTTGTTATTGCTTCTCAGATTAAAGTTTAGTTCAGATTTTGGCTGAATCAGATTTTGAATATACAAAGGGGCTTGTCCATTGACTGCTTTCCAAGTTGTTAACATCAGTTTGAATTGTATTCTAGCTGGAATCGGCAGCCAATGTAGCTGCTTCCTATGCTGGCTTACACTGTCATGCTTTTTTTTTTTTTTCAATGAGTCGAACTGCTGAGTTTTGGGCCAGTTGAAGTTTGTTCATAAACCGACTTGATGCACCATATAGAAGACCATTTCCATAGTCTAGGTGAGGAGTCACAAGAGCATTTACTACAGTTTTGCAAGTTTCCTTGTCCAATGACTTCCTAATTTTTGAAATATTTCTCAGATTGAAATAGGCATTCCGGCACATTTTGTTGACTTGTTTTTCCATGGTCATGTTTTTGTCAAAGATTACACCTAGATTTCTTACATGATCAGCGGCATTAATTTTGACATTGTCAACATGGATTGATGATACTTGGAGTTTATTAAGTTGGTGTGGACTGCCAATGAGTAGTAGTTCAGTTTTTTCTCCATTGTTACAGAGCTTGTTTTCATGGAGAAATTGCCTGATCTCAGCAATGCACTTTTCCATTTTAACCACAGCATTTCTCTCATCTAGGAAAGTTGGTTTAAAGGACAGAATAAGTTGCTCGTCATCGGCATACTTTTGGTCTTTGACTTGATTTTTTGCAGCCACCTCGCTTAAGGGAGCGATGTATGAATTAAATAGGACTGGTCCTAATTTTGAGCCTTGAGGAACTCCAAATTTGAGCGGCAGTTTGGTTGATGTTTTGTCATTAATTATCACTGACTGGGACCTTTCAGAAATGTATGACTCAAACCAACATAGTGCGGAATCATGAACACCATATCTGTTTTCCAAACGTTTCAGTAGGATTTTGTGATCAATTGTGTCAAACGCGGCTGAAAGGTCCAAGAGTACAAGCATCGTTACCTCCCCTTTGGCCATATTCAACATTATGTCATCATGGATCTTCGTCAGGAGGGTTTCAGTGCTGTGAAATTTTCTGTAAGCTGACTGTTTCGGATCATCCAGGTTGTTTGCAGTAAGATGTGCATTGTTTAATAACAGCACTTTCAATTAGTTTGCCAAGGAAAGACAGATTTGATACTGGTCTATAATTCTTTTTGATTAGATCCAGTCCACATTTTTTCAAAAGAGGCTTCACTAATGCATGCTTCAATTCAAGAGGCATTTCCCCCAGTGTGAGTGACTTATTGACAATCTCAGTTATAATTGGAAGGCATTCATCAATGCATTCAAGCAAAAGCCATGTGGGAATAGGATCAAGTTGGCAGTGTTTAACTGGCATTTCCCTAATCAATTTCTTTACATCAGTTTGAGACAAGCGTCTGAAGTGTCGCAGTCTATGAGAGGTAGTTTCAATGTGGTTAACAGTCTCATTCTGTTTAGAGTCCAACTGGGACCTGAGTGTTTTAATCTTTTCATCAAAGAACTTATTAAAATCATTTGCCAAGTCGACTTCATTTGTGTTTGGTGGGAGAGGTAGTTGCTGTTTTCTGTTCAGACTTGAGTTCAGTAACTTGAACAACTTCTTTGCATCACCATTAGAATCTTTAATCTTGACTCGCAGATCTTCCGATTTGAGGTGACTTAGCCGCAAATTCAATGCATTTCATTTTTCTTTGAATGACTCCCAATCATTTTCAAGTCTGGTTCTCCTCCATAATCTCTCTGCCTTCCTCTTCTCTGATTTCAGAATCTTGATATCGGCATTGTTAAATGGAGTAGGTTTGCGCAAAGTTACTTCGCACGTTTTAACTGGAGCATGTTTGTCAAGAATTGCTTTCATGGAGTCATAGAGGCAAACAAGTTCATTGAGATCTTTCTCATCCAGCCCATCTGCAGACAGATGTCTCCCAATGTCCTTTTTGAAATTTTGGACATTGATTTTATTAGTTTTTCTGAAACTGATTTTCTTCTTGGGCTTATTAGCTTTTTTCACTGGAATGTCAAACAGAATGCAATTATGATCAGAGAGTAGGTCACTAACCATGCAGTTGTTCAGTATTGATTTTTCTCGAGTAATCACAAGGTCTAGCGTATTACCATCTTTGTGGGTTGGTGCTGAGACATGTTGTACAAGATCAAACATTTCAAGGATATTGTTAAATTGAATGACTTTGTTATCACCTGGTTTATTCACATGAAAGTTGAAATCACCAGTAATAATTATTTCATTGTTTAATGTTTGGTAGTGTCCCAGAAATTTTGTGAATTCCACAAAGAAGTCTGCAAGGCTGTATTTATTTTTGCTGGATGGTTCTGGGCGATAGACTAGAAGAATTGTAACAATTTTCCTATCTACTTGGATTTGGATTTCCATGTGTTCAAAGGTCTTGGTCTTCATTCGATCTTTTTTGATAGCTTGTATGCCAGATCGGACGAGGCAACCCACTCCACCACCTGGTCTTCCTAACCGAGGCGAACTAAGAAAGAAATATGCACCATTTTGTTCCAACTCGCCAATTTCAACTTTGTCATCATCTTTTAGCCATGTCTCAGTGAAAAGAAAGATGTCCAGATCATGCTCATCATTGTAGCAATTAACTGTTTGTGTTTTCTGCCTCAAACTTTGGGCGTTCCACACACAGGTTTTCAGAGTATTGTTTGGTTTGAGATTAGTCTTGGCCGGATAATTTCTGATATTTTCTACAGAGACTGACATGGGGTCTGTTTGTGCTAAAATCTCAAACCTGTTTGAGAGTTTAATTGAGCCACTGTTGCTATTTATACATTTTATATTTGATGGAGTTGAGACTTTTGTTGATGGTAGCCTATTTACATGTTTATTTAGACCAGTCCGCATACGAAAAAATACATTTATTTGTATTTTTGTAATTTTTTCTCATATTCCTGAAAGCATTAAAAATGCCAATCAATCAAACTATCAGAAGGCACCAAAGCACTATATATGTAATTTGCATAAAATGTCATCTATGAACGAGCAATATTGGCCAAGTATGGGCCTGGAAACAAAAAATGATAATTTTAAATTTTTTGCCAATATTGCAAAAAGTAAAGAATATCCATGAATCACACCCACAAAAGGAACAACCAGATCATATAGGTGTAATATGTAACAAATTTCATCTGTGTATTAACATGCAATAGTGGCCACGTTTTGGCCCATAAATAAAAATAATAATTTTCAAAATTTTTCTCAATATTTGAAAAGGTATCAGATATCCATCAATCAGACCATCAAAAGGCACAACTGGACTTTATACTCTAAATGTGTACCAAATTTCATCCGTGCACATGCCATAGTCCTGGTCCGGAAACGAAAAAAATAATTGTTTCTATTTTTTGTCAATATTTCTAAAAGTTGGGAATATCCATCAAGCAGACCATCAAAAGGCACAACTGGACTATAAAGCTATATGTGTACCAAATTTCATCCATGTTCATGCAATAGCGCCTGAGTCCTGGCCCGGAAACTATCTTTCCGCCCGCAGCCCGGACGCCCGCCAGGCGGACAGACAACATTTTACGTGATGACAATACCTTCTTCGAGCTTCATTCGCTGAAGGTAAAAATGGTAGAGAGACTAAAGTGGTAGAGAGAATAAGTCCCGATTACACCAATCAGAGGCTCAGTTGTAGAAAATTTCATTTCTTTTTGAAACATTAAATCCCAAACTCCAGCTGCATAATCTTGAATTTGAATGATTTTTGAATTATGTGATCTAGTGTAAATATTATATCTGAAACATTTGTTTTCATTGAATTTTGTGTATAAACTTTGATAACTGAATTTGCACCTGCATCAGCTGTTATTTCAGAGCTTAAAATTTGTATATCAAATTATTCCTAAATATCTATATTTTTTTTGTAACCAATCTCAACATTGCCATAAAAAAATTAAAGATCGATTTGGTTGGATCCTTATTTCTGAATTGCCTTTGTTTTGATTCATCATAGTTAACTTTCATTTACAAATAATATATTTTTCTGCATAACCAATTTCAACATCACCAGATATGAATTTGAAACCTGATTTAGTTGGAGCCATATTTTTGAAATGCATTATTTTTGATTTGTCAATGTGAACTTTCATTTTCCATTTGCAACACCAATTGTCAAGTTCCTGAGTCATATATTTCCAATTCTAACACCAATACAATCATTAATTTTTCCACAGTAGGGGAGAGCGGGGCACAGTGAGACACTTTTTTTATTCTCAAGTGTTCCAAAATGTCATCAGTAGTGAGTCAAATGAGATTAGGTCCACATTATAGATAATGACGTAGGGGTATATTGTCCAGTAGCTTCAGGTTCCTACCTTTTACAGGTTTGAAGACATTTTTGAGTTACGACCATGCTCGTTAAGTGTCTCACTGTGCCTCATGGGCGGGGCACAGAGAGACAGCAGACGGGGCACAGTGAGACAGGGCATCTGCTGCCACAACTGCCGATCCTCAGGACCTGCGGAATTGTTCTACAGTGCCGCCTGTAAGTAAGTGAAACTCATGATATTGTGCCATTGCATCAATGTTAAACATCCTTAACCAAAATGCTTCTGGAAGGACGAATTCTCATCTGATGAGTGGAAAACATTTTGGGTCATAAAGGCCGATATGTGAGGCATGTGGGATAAAAATAGCAGCCAATTTTCTTTGCTGTAGTTGGAGTTAGGTATGGGTCAAAGTCTTTGATAAGTAAGTGAAACGCAGGCCCAATGTTAAAACATAGGGAAGGGTGGTTCACTTACTTACCAAAGACTTTGACCCATACCTAACTCCGACTGCATGCGACGAAAATGGGCTGCTATTTTTATCCCACTTGCCTCACACATCGGCCTTTATGACCCGCTTTGTTTCCCTTTCATCCGATGAGAATTCATGTCTCCACAAGCAGTTTGGCTGAGGATGTTTAGAATTGATGCAATGGCACAATGTCATGCGTTTCACTTACTTACAGGCGGCACTGTATCAATTGTTGCCACATAAACTACTGTACTCCTATAAAAGCATCTGGCTAGGTGATTTTTTAGGTCTTTTTTTGAGCATGTTTTGAAACTTCATCGCACAGGACGCATTCACGACTTATTTAAGCTGCCGCATCTGTTACATACTAATCAAAATTCTTTCTGATGCTTCTCTTTGGATATGACTCACTAAAAACAGTAGTGTATGGCATTCATTTTGTTTTTAATAGTGAATTGTGGGCTATGCATTACATTCAGGTCATTTCGAGTGTATTTTGTGATGTCTCACTGTGCTCCACTTCAAACTGTCTTATTGTGCCCCATGCAGCTACCTCTATAAAATTTTTGAATCCTGCGGACCGGATGCCTGTATTGTAGTTCATCATCTCACTAAACTAAGAAAATTAATGACGGTTTCAATCCCTGGCAATTGATTTGAATGATACCATTTTTCTTGGGAATTATAACAAAAAGTCGTTCAACAAAATCATTTACTTTTACTGGTTAAAAACCAAAATATTTAAATTCCACTCTTGATATGCTGTGTAGGCATTCAGGATATTGGACAGTCTCTCACTTACTTACTTTTTGAACTATACAACAGAGGGTTGATCTGTAAACAGTACCGGCTAGACGCTACGGGCTTTGTCTCACTGTGCCTGCCGTCTCACCGTGCCCCGCTCTCCCCTATCATGTATAGATAGACCAAAGACAGTTGCTGTCAAAGAATTACATGTCCTTCAAAAACTGATGAACTCTGTAGATGACAACGTTGTTTAAGGAGATCGCTAAGACAGGTTCACTTATCACCAAACAGAATGCTTGCTTGTTTTCATCATGTCTAAGCTATTGGTATTGTTCTTATGTGCAAGTTTAATGTGATGTTGTATTTAGTTTTAAAAATTCCATGATACATGTAATAGCAATATCTTATTGACGCTATAAAGAAGGTCAAATTTACCTAGATGAGTCATAAAGAAAACAATAAAAATATCAAAAAACATACATAACAATATCAACAAACATACAGACAAAACAAATCCATAAACACATATTCATTGTTCTGTCAATCAATCAATTTCAGGGACTATGAAATATTATGGAAACACTAACAACTTTACTAAGAATATAACATATAATAGTGATTCACATTAGATAAATTCTTTTCTTCATACAATCATGATAATAATTCTTTATGACCACTTCATCACTATCCATCATCATGATTAATCTAAACTTCTCCGCTGTGGCTAAACTCTCCAAATTTGGTATAGTATCTCTAATTTTTTTTAAATCGATTGTTTTTTCTGTATCATATAATCTACAATCGAGCAAGAAATGTTTCTCATCTTAACTGGTGACTAACGTACAATTCTGTCTTAAATAATTTTCAAGTTTAAATTCAGTTTTGAGTTTGGGATTTATAACACCATCCTTAATTTCCAACATACACTTTTGCGTAAGTAGTTATGTATTTTCTCTTTGAATGTTGACAAATGATTTTTGGAAAGTTTTGTTGAAGCCAACATTCATCTAGTGAAGTTTTTCAGGATAAGGGAACTAAAGTGGTTACTAAGACATGAAACACCCACTTATGAGCTACTTAGGTACTAACACTAGTAGCCATGGCCCCTTAAATGGGTCCTTACAGCACATTTGGCTACTTATGACAACTGTAAGGCACCTAAGAATCCACTAACAGCCAAACATAAGTACTTATGGGTACTTATGTTAGTTCCATCCATTTGCAGAGCATGAAATCTACTAAGAATGTCCCCTTAGAAGGATTACAGAAGTGAGAATGCCTAAGGTGAAAATCCTTTGTTTGACAAACTTTGCAGATTTCATTTCGCATTGGTTAATCAAGCCCATACTGAGGAAAACACACCAGTTAACTCACTTGCATTGTTTTACCAACACATATATAATCTTTATAAAACTGACAAATCAAGAAGCGCAGCAGCAAACCCACGACTGCACAGTTCTGTTGCTGGAACAGTGTGATGGAGCATGTGCCATCAATTTTTTCTGTAAGAAAAATACAGGTCTTGATATACATGCCAAAGTTTCAGATAGGTACAATCAAACTGTTTATTGGAAGGATGTAGGATGAGGGGGTGTCGTCTAGAACAAAACATAATTACTTGATTTTCAGTGCCTCTAAATCAATAATTTTGGTTTGAATTAAAATTATCAATGAGATAGATAATCTTCCAAAACCAAAAAAATTAAATTGTACTGTAAATGCTGCATGCATTCGAGAATTTACTCTAATTCTCACTAGGGGAGACTGGGGCAAGTTCTAACTTTTATAAACCATCGTTAATTTGAAACTAAATCAGGCAGATGATTCCCTATTTTGATGCATGAAGCTAGTGTTGGAGGCTCGAGACCTGCCTCGATTGATGGTCATATTCTGATGGTGTAGGCCTTGGCTCAGTCTCAGCTGCACCAGACAAAACTGTCATTTTTGATTGTGAAAATTCTGCGCTCAAAATTTATAGATAAAACTTACAATTGGCCAGTGCTGAATTAGCAACATGAGTGTCTCCTGCCCCATGTAACTTATAATTTAACATGTTTAACTGATATGTTGTCAGAATTGTGAGTAACATTTAAGCTGTAATTTGAGTGACATAGTCCCCAAACCAATTTTTGAGTGACTGGTGGCATGATATGATACATTTAGACAACCAATAAATTGTGTCAATATAAGATACTATAACAAACCAGTTATATGCTGCAAATATTATATGAATGATTAAAATATGTGAAAAAAGGTAAAATACAATGTAAGTTAAAAAAAAAAAGGGATCAACCAACCTGACTGGTTGGGCCCGTGGCCTGTGGCAGTGGCCACTCTGCCACATAGGCCAGTCCGCCCCTGGTTGTGTCGTTTTTGCCTTGGGGTGATTTTCTATTTTAAAAAACTTACTTTGTGAAGCAATTAAAACAATGGGACACAACAATTAGGGAGATTATGTTGGACCTTCACAAAGAGTTCTAGGTTGTACATCTGAACCTTGTGTTACTGTAAGGTTTATCACTGAATTGCCCATACAAGGTGGCAAAAAATTAAAAATCAAGAAAAAAGTCAAAATGTCGATCTTTGTGACCAATATTGTGACCGTGTGATTCTTTGAAACTTTTAGATAAGGGCTCCAATGTGAGAGGGCCCTATGTAGAAATGGTCCCTACTTGTTTTTTTTAGCAAACATTTGAATAATACACAACTGCACATGTACCAGGCCCCACTGACAAATGTTAGAAATATCCATTCCACAATATTTATGTTAATGTACATGTTTGAAGAAGGAGGATGCTTACACCAAATTCATGGTGTTAACAGAAGGCCTCGGTTTAACAATGCATATTTTATGGTCTTATATGGATTGATTAAGTTTGATTTTTGTGTACGTAATTTAAAGCTTTGCCGAAGGTTTAAGCCTGTACGGCTGTTGTAGTCTGTTCCACAGCCCAGCATACACAGGATTATGAGCCAGTGGAACAGGCTACGGCTGTTTTGGCTAAATTGAATATTTACACCAATTATTGTGGTGTTCTTACAGACTTGAAAATAATTCCAAATGTATGCTGCATAGTTGATATCTGCAATTCCAATATGTAGCTACTGTGAATCATCTCAATCCGGTCAGAGACGAATAGTATGATTTTGTTTGTACGTGTACTTGGCCATGAAAACTGTTAGTCACTTTTATACATTTGGATTAGCAAATTAGCTTGTTTTGAGCCAAATTAATAATGATGAGTCCCATGCAGTGAAAAAGCTACTATGCCAATCATACTGGTGCATTTTAACAAGTGAGATTTATTAAACTTGGCAAAAATGCAGGACTCTATAGATCTAATCATAGTGACAAAAAGTAATAGAATTTGCTCCAGGTTGTTATAATGTCAGGGTGAGACTTCCACTTCCAGATGAGGAAAGGCATATATACATGTACATGATGTATATCATTTATTTTGTCTCAACCAAAGACCTGAGCACTATATATGTCTGTAGCACATAAGCCAAAATCAATTTTCTGTATACATATGCCTTGCATGGTTGTCTTATAATCCACAAAATATAATTTACAAACACTTTTATGTCGATAAAAATGCTAATTTTTGTGTTTTAAAAGCGATTTCTGGCAAATATTACCAAAAAAAAAGGTTTTATATAAATAATTTCAATGATAGGCCATATATTGTTAGCTTCATGTAGTCATGGCAGGTACTAGTAGCTCCATGATGTAGTAAGTAACTATGACATGTCTTAACTGGCTCTTAGATAACTTTTTGAATATTGATATGCCAGAGGAATTTAAAAGCCTGTTTCCAGAAGTAATCTGGCAATTTTGATGAGCTCGATAGTGAAGTTCAATACGAAAATTAGTTTTTCGTAAATATCTCCACAAATATTGGTTTTTGACTTATTATGTCAATGTAAGATGAATATAAACATTGGGTTTCCCGTCATTTTGAGCCAATTTGCATGTCTCTAGGACCAACGATTCCAGAGTTACGACATTTTTGAAGAATTTTTCAGTTATTTTGACCTTCCGTCGGAAAATCTCAACTGGGGACAGGTAAATATTGTCTCAGAACTTTGAAACTTCACAGTTTAACTTTTCATGTCATGGCACAGGACTGAGCAAAAGGTAGGCTGACTGGAAAGAAAACTTAATTTTGAGAGGGCACCAGCCACACCCTATTGCTTAGCATTATTCAATATTGAAATAACATGATTTTTGCCATTTTTTTCACTGGCAATGATGTTTTTGTCATATTATTAATTATAAATGAGCTAGAGACATGATTTAAAGAGCTGTTCATATGTGTAGGACCATGCCAAGAAAAATGAACAATATTTTGTTTATATTCTTTGCACACATTTCCCGTGGTTGTAACATTTAATCTCCCGACAACCTTGGCATTCAACCTCACTGCAGCTTGATGGCTAATGAATGTGGTACTAGACCCATTGTCAAAGAAAAAGGGTGGCCCACTTGTCACTGTCAACCACAAGAGCTTGCTGTTTACACCAGCCACAATGTCAGTCAAATTTGAGTCTGCTCCACTCACACACGACTCCATAGTGGGATCAGACTACTTGGATTTACACATAAGGCTATGGTGGTTGTCTTTCCCGCAGTGTTTGCATTTGTCCTTGTTGTTGCATTTATCGCGCCTGTGTAACTCGAAACATTTAAAGCAAGCATGCACCTTTCTCAAGGCATCATATTTATCATCAAGAGAAAGTTTTATGAAGTCGCAATATTCAGCAGTCTTGTGCAAATTTCAGTGTCACGAGTACAGCAGTTTTTAGTTCTGTCCCTGAAACAAAAAAAATATATATTTCACATTTTTCAATGATTGTGAGAAAAGTATCAATGTCATGGGGATAAGACCTATAAAAGGCTTAACTGGGCTAAAAGATACCATATATTTACCCAGAAATTATAAACATACATGCCATAGTTTTGGCTTGACACCCACTACACAAAAAATTATTTTTTTCGCTTTTTCAGTAATTGTGAGAAAAGTATTAATGTGGATTTAACCTTTAAAATGCGCAACTAGGATAAAAGATACAATATGTCCCAAAAACAAAAAGTATGCATACCAAAGCTTTGTCATTACCGCCAATACACAAGTGAGACGCCCGTTATCCGGACGCCCGCCTGTCCGCACGCCCGCCCGCCTGCCGGACGGACAAATTTCCCCAAAGTGACTACAATACCTGTTGGCAATGTATACAATGCCGATGGTAAAAAGCCTGTATGGGATATAAAAGTCATATATATATCTCAGCTTCTACTTGGCTTATATTTCTGATTTAAATTGGAAATTTCATTATTATGTTTAAGGTAAAAACATAAAGGTTATCAATGCAATTTGAACATAAACTGAGATCGAAAAAAGGGAATTTTGTTAGAAAGATGAGGGTGCTATGCAACTTTGCTTCCATACCCCCCCCCCTTTGTTCTTGGGTTTGGTCATTGGAGAGGATTAGTGACATCATGTTACATAATGTCCATTCAAGCAGTGAAACTTATTGTCTTCAAGTTGCTAAAGTACGCTTGGGGTGAGTTTTGTCACAAAATTAAAATACAGAATTATAAACATAAAATATCTTTGGATATAAAATGAAGCATTGAAATTCCTAGAAATAAGGTTTTTGTAACATGCCCTGTAAATTTCTAAATAACCTTGTATTTAGAGGATTTATTTGTGCAAGCGTGATTAATTTTGATCACATTTAGTGTTTATGCAATATTATAAATAAAAGCAGGCTGACATTAATTCAATTTCTTGCCTTTAATTTACATTACTGAGGTTAGATTTGAGAAAAGGTAACAAGTGGGGGTTTTGCGGTTTCTTGTCTAAAGTTTAGAATGTAAGGCCCCCTGAGTCAGTACTATGTGCATAAAGCGTATTTGGATATAATTTATTATATTTAACCACATCAATTCTGAAGAAAAATGTGATGAAAAATTATACTTTGTTTCAAGTTTCAAGTTTTCAAGTTTCAAGTTTATTGGGGCACATTGTATGGCACTTTGAGTAACCAAGATCCAAAATTCACTGAAATGTGACAATTCAAAGGTCTACAGTTTTTTGCCTATTTTTAGCATTTTTTGTCTTTTCATGTTGGAATATCTAATGATATAACAGACAACTACTAAGGATACCACCCTGGTCCCCCTTTGACCTTTCCGAACTTTGGGCCAAGAGGTAATTAGGACAAAGGCCGTTTAATGGGGTCAAAGGTCGCATAACTGGGTCAAAGGTCATGGATATAGGTCGAAGGTCACAGGTCAACTTTTATACACCCCTTTCCAACTTTGGACCTAGGGCTTATTGGGCCTAAGGTCTTGCATGGATTTTGACAAACGACAAGTTTCATTTTTCGACATTTATTATATCATCAACATATACATACGGCAAAGTATCAAAGTTATCCAGCAATATTCTCTTTGTGTACATTAGCCTGACATTTTTTCTCATTCTTCGGTTATAAATTACCCCCGAATTTTGTCTCTTACAAACAGGTCGTACGGGAGAAGTTTTATTTCCTTGCCCGCAAATATAATTTCCTTTATACTCTGGGAATTTTCGCAAATAATTGTTAATGACAAATAAGCTAATTCAACAGGGTCAGACGGTCAGAGTATAGCAGTGTTGGTATTCAAATTAAAGCTCTTTTCATGCTCCATCTATTGAAGTACCTTTCATTTCTGTAACATGGAAACTCGTAATGTTATTAAATATGATAGCAGCATGGAGAAGTCAAAAATAATCCAAATATGCATTGATCCGGTGTTCTAACAACCAGACCCAAAAATTATTACCATGCCGCATTGGTTTGGTGCACCAGGTATAATTGAACTCCCTACATGCCAAATAATTGGATATTTTTGTATTTAATACTAATGATAATTTTCATGATGCAGCAGCACCCTCTAATTTTTGTCCGATAGAGCTCAAATTTTTACTGATTTGTTTTTTCATATATTGGAACAGCTTCAGGGGGTGCCCCATTAACATTTCAAAACTTCACTTTTTTGCATCACCCTAAGGGGCATGTCATTTCACCCATCATAGTACGACAAATTAATTTCTGCAGCGTGTAAATCAAAATCTGCAGTGCATAAATGAAAATTTTATCTAGGTATCCAAGCTCTCTTCACCAATTTTCTTTTCATCTTTACCCGTCTATCCTTAGTCTTTACCAGTTCATTGACTTTTTCTACCGGCAGTTTCGGTGGATTCCTCTTCTGAATGAGCTTATCATTCTTTGGTTCATCAGTCCGCGGTTCTTCTGCGATTTCATTACTGATGGACTCTTAATTTTTGTTCGGTTCATCAACGTTGGGTTTATTCAACCTTTTAAGTAATGTCTCGTATCGCTCTCGAGGGACTACTATGTGTTCCTCCGTAATCGTTACAAAAATGTAATGAGAAGGTATTGCTAGTGTAATATGACATTTCGAGTCTGATCGATTTCGGCCACCGTCGGACTTTCGAAATATACCAATAATGTCACGGACTATTCCAAGGCCTTTTGGAATGTGCCTTGAATCGTTACATTAGCCGTCCTGTTTACTTCCAAATAATTCTTGTCCAACGCGTTGAGCGGAAAACAAGTGATCGTGTGACCTTCGCAATAGTCTGCCAGACTTAATCCGATACCAAATAGAGGATTGTTACTGGCACCAACGCAGTCGTACATTCTCAGATACGGTGTCGGTGCTTGGATCCCGTTGGCATCGTACACAAAATCCAAAGGTCTGGATGGAGCTGATACACCATCAGTATTCAATTCGATTTGACTCAAGTTGAAATGTTGGAAATTGAAAGCATTTTTTGACAATTTTCCCGAGAAGGCCTCCGCATCTACAAAGGCGTATACCACTTTCTGAGTTGTCAGGTTGTTAAAAATATTGTCAAAGGAAAAACTGGTTTTATCTCTCGGAATATTAAAACATTTGCAGTCAACCTTTGTATTGGGATAGATCGTTTGCCGATCATTTCAAGGCTTCCGAATGTCCTGAAATAACTCCGGTATGAACTTCAATATACTTCGCTTTTAGGCATATATCCTCTATTACGAATTTGTACTTTTTATCATCCTTGGCCGTCATCAGTAAAAACTCGGGCCTCGACTTGCATAAAGTTAGGTCTATAGGAGAATTGCATAAATGTATCTGGGAGTGGGGAAGAAGTGTACCATTAGGAGACCTTCCATCGTTACTGACTGACCTTTTTGGAACTTTTTAAGTCGCTTGATAAATCCTACGTTTAAGGTCGTATCATCCATGTTATTATCCTTGAAAGACATTTGAGCTGACAGATGGCCCGATTTAGCGGTTTCGGAATTTCTCAATAAAGTTTGAAGCATCGCGATATAAGGATAGCATCCATGGAAAAGTAAATTATTGGCCTTTTACAAGCTAGATCAGATTATTAACACATAATTAATTTCATTTCAAAACAGATAACATGCAAACATAACAAAATTAAAGCAACATAATCTTTGTAAACTTATGATTATGTAACAGTGAGTAATTAATCTACAAGCAGATCATGTTATTGTTGTTGTATTACTATTATGTAATATCAACAATCTAACATATACTTGACTTTGAAAGCTTTCAATGGTGCCTACCTTTCTACCATTTAACTGATTATCTATAAATAATATTATTTATCTATTAAATATCCATCAATTTATATATCCATCCATGGGTCGATCTATCTATCTATTTATCTATCTATCTATTTGTCTATTTATCTGTCTTGAATATTTTTTGTCTAATTTATCTTTCTAATATTCTAAATTTTTATCTGTCTTTCTATGTATGTGTCTTCCTAATTTTTTAAACAGTTACACAGCTGCCTTTTACACATTGAATATGAAATAAATAAAAGAACTTATTGTAACACTGTAAGTCCTACAAAAACTTTTAAGGCGGCCAGAATTTCATGGCAGTGCCATTTATATATTAGCAATTTATTCTCCATACTGAATTCATATTAACAACTCAGCTTACAACTGTAATTGTCTGTGATGCACCAATTAATATATTATAGGTTTTTATTGAGTAAAACAAAGGTCACATTTGATACATACAGCTGTAGGTTTCAGTTTGATGAGTAAAAGTACCTAATGGAATTCAAAAAGTCCAGTGATTACAAAGAAAGCATTCATTTCATACAAGTATATACTTGAGTATTGATGCCTGAAGATATATGGACATACTTGCTTTACCTCCATTGTCGGCTTGTATTGGTTCTAGACAAAGAAAAGCACCACGGTTTCTCTCACATTAGTGGATCAGCAGATGTATAAATTGGTTACAACTTTGACAAGGCTTGAGGTCAAAGGATTTCTCTGTGAATGCCAATCTACACTCTACAGTCTGTATAATTAAATGAAATGGCCTTAAATATAAAAATATATCCAGGAATGCGCTTATCAACATACATGTACACTGTACAGTGATGCTTGAAAGTACAGTGAAACAGGTTATATACTGCCACTGGGTCCATGCTACACATCCCCAACCAAACTGCTTGTGAAACCCTGGATTCTCAACTGGTGATATGAAATGTATTGCAACTTAAAGGCAGATATGTTGGGTCATTTGGCAAAAATGGCTGCCAGACTTGCCTGCTGTACTTTCTGGGTCAAAGTCTTTGATAAGTGCCTTAAGTGAAACTGAACACCAATGTAATTTCAATCAAGAATCCACTTATTTGTAACGATTTTGAGATTTGTGATCCATGCATATGTAACTAAATATAGAAAATTGGCAGTCATTGCTTAAAATATCCTCCATAACACAATATGATTTCATCTGATTACATGAGAATCAATGCTTCCACAAGGCCTTTGGTTAAGGATATTTTTGGTATTTACCCAATGGCAAAACTTCACCTAGTTCACTCACTTTTATTCAAGCACTGTATTGTTACCTCATAAACAATTATTAGCTATATTAAGATTATAAATATGATTTTTTAAACAATTTCTAGAATAAACCAAAATAGTGAATTGTCAACATTCGGTTGCGGTGTCCGGGCAGACTCCACATGAAAATTAACAGCTTTAAAATAATCTCAAATAAAAACATTCTTCAAATATAAATTGTTATCACTGCGAGATTTGCACAGCAATGCATTGCCAATAGACTGAAGGCATGATTGAAGGAAGTTGTGGTAACAAACTGAATGAAAACTCCAAAATGTATCAATATTACTTGATTTCAGACAAAAAGAGATCTTGCCATTCATAATTACACCATTTTCAGGCAATCTGATGTCAATTTGGATAGATTCTTGTTGCTTTTTACATGGATTAAACCCCCTTTAACCTGGAAACAATCTCCTTAACCAAGAAAAGCACTGAAAATTGTTTTAAAATTTGTCTTTGGTCTTGGATGTGTTCCTTCTATATCTGTGTGGCCATCAAGCAGATGCCATCTTTACATCAAACCCTGAGATTTTAAGCAGTAATCCCAAATAAGTACAACTTACTGACCCATTTTACTGCTTTGGGTAATGCTAAGATTAAAATTTATTCCATCTGAAACTCTTGTTTTATTGTCAGTGTCATTAAGAAGCCCAATTATCCATGATACAGGAGGGAAATTAGCTTTCAGAACATATTCCTGGACTCCTGAAAAGATATGTCTCAGAGCTTTAGCCCTCAGAATTATTCTTGAAGATGAAAATCAGCAATGACAATTATTGACAGTGATCCTAATGGCCATCTTGGATCAACCTCATGACCTACTGACCTAATTTCAATTCTGATGGTATATTCAGGTTCCCCACCCCTAAAAACCTAGGAATTGACACCAGTTTCATGAAAATATCTCCACTAGACTGTTACATACAGCTGGTTTCTTTACAAAATTAGGTGCGCAGTGGCCAGATTGGATTTACTTAATGACCAACTGAGTTAATCTCAAATCTGATGGCATGTATGGATTCCTCAACCCTGAAAACCTAGGTATAGACACCAATTTTGTAACCGTATCTATACTAGATCAAGAGATAGAGCCATTTTCTTTTAGTAACGACATTTATGGCGGCCATATTGGACAAAACTGATGACCTACTGACCTAATTTCAAATTTGATGGCATATTTGGATCCCTCACCCCTGAAAACCTAGGAATAGACACCAATTTTATTGAATTATCTCAACCGGTTCAGGAGATTATTATTTACTTAATTTATGGCATCCACGGCGGCCATATTGGTTTAAACCACCAATAAAGTGCTGCCATGGCAACCAACCAGCTGGATCATGTTGACTAGTCATTATACTAAAATTTTAGTGAAAAAAAAAATTAATTACAGCTGATAGGGATCTCCCAGGTCCCATTTAATGAATTTTGGCGGCCATTTTGGAAAGTGGCGGCCATCTTGGATATGAGGCAAAATTCAAGATGTCCCCAGGGCCAATTTTGAAGAGCGCATCTTAAACCACCAGAATCCACTGAGAAAACCTTGAATGGAAAAATTGGCAGTTTTTTCCTGGCCCGGACCTGTCTAAAATGACTGGTTGGCCTATATTCTACTATTAAGGACCGATGCACTGCCTATTGTATGACGGGTGGCTCGAAGAAATTTATTTCGTCTATAGTGGCTATAATGCCATCTTCTTACACGCCGTCATTCATTTCGAAGAAAAGATGTCATTGTAGACTCTCTTTTCTTCCTTTTCCTCTTAGGTTGCTCTCCGCCTACCGCAGCCGATCTCTTGGCCGTCTCCTTGTATATCTCAGATTCTATTTTGGTAGACTCTTTTTATGACTCTATCCAATTCCGATTTGGCGCATTCTACTGTGGCTTCGGCCGGTGAAACCGCTTCCTATTTTACGGTTTTCGTTTCAGGAACTATACTTTTGACGACTCCAACTTTGGTAAGTCCAGCGGATTGTCCTTGAACTGAAACTCCTCCTTTTACGGTGGCGTTTAATACTTTTTTCTGAACCGACTTATCCTTCAGTTGTTGATCGGCTTGCCACGCGAATTATTTATCCCATTGTTCTATGTTAGACTTATAAAGCAGCATCCTGCCAGATGATAAGAGTTATTCTGATTAGATGATCGGAGTGGATTGACAAATTTGCTGGTACTACGGGCCTTATAAAGAATTCCAACTTGTCTAGATCGGACAAATTTAAAGGTATGAAATGCCCTGCGGCACCATAATATTTGTGCAGTGATTTGGCTCCGGCCCTGATCACCGCTCTTCTTAACAAAGATCTTTCTCTTCCTTTAAGCAGCGATCCATTGACTTGATTGAGAAAAACGTCGAATACCGCGTGAGCCGATTTCGTCGTAAACGGCAGCTCATCCAGGGTAACCAAAATTTCTTGCAAAGCCACCGAACAGTTCCTTATTGGAAGAGGAGGGTCGACGAGACAAACGAAATGTTGTTGTTCGTTTAATGGAAAATATTGACGACAATCGTGACTGGTAACCTTTATATATTTTGTCATCCTATTCTTTTTAAACAGATGGCCAATATTTTGACGACCGTCTCGACGTTATCCTGAGCGACACTCTTTCTCTTTCCCGGTCCAAGCTCTCTGTCGCCTAGCTGACGAATGACATTGGCTTCTTTCGCTAATAAACTTTTATAATGTCTTGTTAAGTCTATCCGGCCGCTAAGCAAGTTTAACGCAAACTCGGAAACGCAGTTTAACTGATCTTCATTAGCAATAGCTAAAAGAGCACTAGCCTGCTCCTGAGAGGCGAGTTTGGCCAATAATTCCAGATAATGGATATGCTTCGAAACGCGCTCCATAGCACTCGAAACGGTATCACCGGACCTTTCGCTAATATAGTTTTATGAGGCAAGGTATACGATTACGTCTTCGTCAAATATCCTACTTTTCAGCGGATACTGATGATCCAAATGTACGAGTAGGTAACCATATCTTGGCTCTACCGCTTTGTGATAGCTGTCCATGAAATAGTTAGTTTTTCCGAATACATCTGAGTAGCAAGAGTTTTTATCTGAAGAGTGCTTCTACTGTTTTTGAATAGGCAGAAGCAATTAGTATTCAAGCTGCATTCTCTCATGTACTTGTTTTGGTAAAAGAGATTCTGCACCGCGAGAACACAAGGCACGTTCACGTGATGAGAAGTGAGGCAAAACAATTTTCGACGTTTCCTCGTCTATAGAATGCATCAAATCGTCCAAAATCAATAAAGTCTCCTTACGATTTTCCTCCCACCATTCCGTTAATTAGCGATTAGACAGTATGTCTTTTCTGAATTGAACGTAATCCTCTAATTCGTCATACCCGTCCATCCATATGGAATAACAATAGACTATCCTTGACGGAATCGGCGTAAAAATTTTGTCCGCCTCTAAAATTAACCTTTTGATAAATTCCGATTTTCCGCATTTCGAAGGTCCAACAACCAAAAAGTTGATGGGTAAAGGGAAAGGTAAGGTCATTGGAAGTCCTTTACGTTAACCCAAGAATCGAATTTCGGTCCGTAACCTTTCCACCGAACTAAAGTCAAAGTCAAAAAAAGTCAAAATGCTTTTATTTAGGCAGGGTAACTTGATTCAGCACAATATACTGTTTTTCAACAAGGCCCTGACAAATAACAACATATATAATACAACGACTAGAACATATTATAAATAAGGCTTCCTTGAATCCTTTAGTCTGCGGTATCTTAGCACTTTTTCCACTCTATATACCCCGTCGTCTGTGGCCAACGGCATCTCTTGGGCATAGAAACTGCCTAGGATCTCTTCGCCATTCAAGTCTACTAACCTGTATCTTGGAGGATGCGAAGCAATTCTCTTATTCACTACAAATATCTCATAGGTCCAAGTTTGTTCGTAGACCTTCACAAAAGGTCTTCTCGCTTTCGGAATTCTCACTTTATCTCCAATTGCAAACTGGAATGCTACCGTGGTTTTTTCCCTTTCTAGTTCTATCTGTAAATATAATTTTTCGTATATTTCCCACTGCTTAGCTTGATTTACTCAGAAAGGCGATACCTTCAGGTAAGAATGCTTATTATCGTTGTAACCCTTCACAATGTCTTGTAGGCAGTCAATGTACTTCAAAGTCCTTTGTTTTGAGAAATATTGAGATCCGACCCTTGATATTCCTTATGACTCTTTCCGAGTAATTCGCATGATATACGTTATAAGCGATGAAAAGAGCTACCTTTTTCCTTTTCCAGATATTTCCTGACAACTTTTCCCGTGTATTCTTTATTATTTTTCTTGGTCCGTTCTTATCACCTTCGGTTCGACCTTCCTTAAATACTTTTTTCATAGCCGCCACCATTTCCTGCGGGGTCTTCTTCTTGAGCGACTGTATACATAAATATATGAAGAACAAGTCTATGAAAACTGCCAGGTACTAGTATCCCTTGTTATATTTGGCTAGTTTATCAAAGACCATGAGGTCCGAATCCCATTGTTCATCCAATTCTCCCACTATAATTGACTCTCTTTTAAACTTGTCACTTTAAGGTCTGTGTAAGCTATAAGTCACTTGATTTTCCAGCCATTCCTTGATAGCTCAATACGCTAATTTCTTTGGGTTTCCATCAGTTTTCACAGCATTCCACAGAGACACTATACCGCCATAACTGCCTCTACTCCTCGGATCGTTATATATATCTTCAGATAAGAATCAGACATTTTGATTATTGAGAACTACCCTGGAATTCTTGATACTCGGATTGGGCAGTAAAAACCAAATGCTGGACGACATTAATCGTTATGCTGCTCGTTGAGACTCAAATTCACAATACAGGTCAATATTACCACGTAAAAAATAATTATTTCACTGAAGAATACCACTTCCTTCTTGGGTACTTTAACGCCTAAAACGCGCCAGTCTTGATGGCTGGAATGCGATGCCTCTTCTTCCATATCAAATCCGATACTGTTGTCAAGAGCCAAACCACAACTTAAATACATTATTTTGGCTTGAAGAAAAATCTGCGTATTATAATGTCGATTGATTTATAAAGCATCATGTATCTCGCAAGTAATGCATTTGGCATAATTTTCTGGGTATCTGTATTTCAAAGGCTGAAGCAGGGAAGTATCAAACAGAGCAGGTTCATTTTTGCCATGACCTCATGGGCTTACATGCAAGACTTACACCAGAACCACCATTCATTGAGACTGATGACTTGGAGTGAAAGGGATATTGTGCATTTTAAAGATATACTTCAAAAGCTTCCCAAGAGCCTCTACGCCCACATGATTTATTACTGCTAGTGGCACAAGGTGGATGAAAATACACTGCCATGCCCGTCTACTACTTTTTCACCCCCGCCGACTACTCTGCCATGCCCTGCCGACTACTTTTTCCTGCCCACGGCTACCTTTTCACCCCACTGACTACTTTTTCATGCCCACCGACTACTTTTTCATGCCGCCGACTACTTTTTCACCCCGCCGACTACTCTGCCATGCCCGCCGACTACTTATTCATGCCTGTCGACTACTTTTTCACCCCGGCGACTACTCTGCCATGCACGTCAACTACTTTTTCATGCCTGCCGACTACTCTGCCAACCCCGGCGACTACTCTGCCACACCCGTTGACTACTCTGCCACCCCGTTGACTACTCCACCGTATTAGCATAAGCCAATCAAAAATCTGATATGGGGATTCCCCTAACTTTCGGAAAAATCTTTTTTGCCCCAAACGGTGATTTCCAACTTCTTTGGTACTAGTCTTGGTACCACCCCCCTGTAAGTGCCTGTCCTGTGATCCATTTGCATATCTCATTGCCTATATGTGTCTTTTGCATACTGTCGGTGGGCACTTCTAGCTGGTACCTTAGTAGGTACCGCTTGGTACTGTACCAGTTGGTATGGTACCACCCGGTACCACTTGTACCAGCAATTCCCTTGCTATAATAGAATCATTTAAAGAAGAGATACCCCTAATATACACATAGAGACTAAACCTCTCTCTAAGGGTTGTACCTGGTACAAGTGGTACCAGAGGCCAAATGAGTCCCCCTTTTCTGACACAAAGTTTTCACTCACTCATCTCAGTGCCAGAGTGCAAAAAGGTCAAAGGGATTGTGCTGCTATAAAGGGACACATTAATGGCTATTGGCCCAATAAGCCCTAGGTTCAAAGTTGGGGAAGGGGTGTATAAAAGTTGACCTGTGACCTTTGACCTAGATCCATGACCTTTGACCCAGTTACGCCACCTTTGCCCCCATTAATTGGCCTTTGTCATAATTAGCTCTTGGCCCAAAGTTCGGAAAGGTCAAGAGGGGACCAGGGTGGTATACTTAGTAGTCAGACACATGCATGAAAACCATGAGTTTCTTTCATGTTTATTCATTTTGATGATATTCAAGAGCATGCCATGACTTTATTAGAAACAAAATTGTCAGGAAGTTAGTATTTTCACAGCTTTGTGAATTTTAAACTTCTTCTGTCTGCCTAAAACAATGCATAAACTACATATTGGCCACAAGAGTTCTTTTTTAATAAGTTCAACTATGATACCTTCTGGTTTTTACCAATATGATAATTACTGTTTTGGTGTGATAGGCCAACATTAAAGAAAAAAAAACAGAAAATGTACACTTTTTCAGTATATTCGTTTTTATTCAAAATTCGTAATATAGCCCTTCCAAACGATTCATGTATTTAAAAGAGCTATTTTTAGGCAACTAATTGCTGAATTTCAAATATCTAACTCGAAAATTGATGGCTTTAACTTGATTTTTTTGCAGATTTTTTTTTAAATAGGCCAATGCAAAGTCTAAACTTAAACCATTTGTGATAATTGTATTTGCACTAAATGGTCAAAGAAACTGAAATGCACCTGAGTGAAATTATTTTAAATTTGTTCGGTTCGGCTCTTTTTTGTGAGTTTCGCGCGTAGAATTTACGTACTTAATTCGTACACTGTACAATCCTACTTAATATTACAACAACAATCAGGTCAGAGGTCATCCCAGGTCACCTTTTCAAAGTGCCTGCATGCCTCCTCTGGCACTTCTTTCGCCACCTCTCATACACATGTCTTCCTACTTTTTCCATACCTTTCATATCCATCACCTTCCAGCCACCTTCCACCTCCATTTATCCCCTCGATTCAACCACTCCACAACATAACAGGCACTTTCACTTTCCACCACCATTATGCAATGTACTTATTTCTCCAGGGGAGCCAGGGGTCATTGTAGTGTCTCTCCTTCCCTCCAGATGTAGCTGTGGCATACATCTCAACTTATCTCCCACCTACTGGGCTGTCTCTATGCCATTCAAGCTCACAATTCCAATCTCTTATGCAATTCCTGTTACACGTCATGCCACACACTCTGCATTTCAATTTCCTTTATTCACATCATTTAGTATCCAATACTGAATTGTTTTTCACTGTCTCAACTCCACTTCTTTAAAATTTACACCTTCAAAACCACAACCACACAAGTCAACACATCATGCATCTCTCTTGACAGATCATTCATGCATAGTATTACACACATGCCTATAAACATACATACACGGACTACAGGTGAGTATCTACAAACAGCCTGGGGGGGGGAGGCCTTTCATTTTGAGCCTGAAGGGGGGGAGCGTCTACCCTAATGCCCCCCCCTTAAATAAGCCGCTCATGGGTATTTTCTAGTTGCTAATAATGAAGTTATATCGCAAGGCGCATGCTTTAAAACTCTCCAACAATGCCATTATTTCCGCTTGCTTTTTTGTTTTTGAGTTTATTCAGATGCAATTCAAACTCATCCTTACTAATAACAACATTGCAGACGTCATCAACCATTGTATTTGGTTTCACGATGTCCCCATTAATGACTTGTACAATGTTCTCATTTATAAAAAAAGGTGCCATGCCACAGGTCATTGGCGCAAATGCTGTCATGCATGACCACTGACCAGGTTGGAGCTATGGCGCCAAAGTTTGTGCCAATTACTGTACATGTAAACTTCAAGTCCACATTGAGAAAAAATATTAATTATTCAAATCAATTGTTCTGTAACAAAAACAACAATTTGATGATACCAATGTTTTATATTTTCAGGTGGAGAAATGTGGAATGAACTATTTGTGACAAACTGTTCTAAACCTAGAACCAAATTGGTAATGATTCGAATTGGCTGAAAAATAAGCCACACTACTCTTTATCAAGAAGATAAACAAGGATTTGTTTTCACTGAAGATAAAATGGCGAGTAATTACGATAACCGCAAAATAAATCATGATGTTCATAGAACAGCCTATCCTGTGGTGGGCATGCCTGAATATAGTGTCACTTCACAAAGTACGCAAGACACAATATTGAGGAAAAATCACTTTACCAATCAAACTTTGAAATATGTGGATGATAAACATCTCCCGAAAGGTGGTAATACGAAGAAGTTGCTAGAGAAATTTTCAAAAGAATCTGTTACACACCAAACTCACCGAAATCAGGGTGTTCACTACAGAATCAACCCTGTTACGGCTGTACCAGAAATGAGAGAGTCAGTTTTCCTAAATAATTCCATGAAGCAGAGATATGTAAATCATCCTTGGGAAGGAAAAGGTACTAAACAAACTGCTCATACTGAGACGTTTTGTGAAGAAATGAAGCCACCAGGCTCCACCTTATATAAAGAACAGGAGCATGAAACAGACCGGCCAACAGAAAATCCATGCAGTAGCGAAAAACGGAATATGGATTCATTTTCAATGCAACAGATTAGTGGAATTCAGCCTCATTTTACAGGGACAGCGCAAAGTGAAAACAAAAGGCAACAAGGAAATGCTTCTGCCCCAAAAAACTATCTAATTTTGTCTAAACCAAAGAAGAACTATGCAAAGCCAACAGGAAACGTAACGGCAGGATTACACCAGCTCAGTCAACCTCAGCATCCTGATAAAGGAACTGCTCATTCTGAGACTGTGACAGGAAAGAATAGCCAAAAGCAAAGAACAGAACCGCTAAATCTTCCAAATATTGGTAACAACAAAGCCTATAGGAGTAAGGAGGATGAAACAAGACGGAAATCGGGAAATTTAGCACAAATAACAATACAACATCAACAGATGGGTGATTTCACAAGGAGTTTTTCAAATTTTCCACAGCAAAGGAAGTCGACAAGAGACTTACGATATTCCAATGAACCTAAATATGGAAATTATCACGGGTTTGAAAATAAGAGTAACGACATTGGTGAATCTTCTGGTAAGATGAGTGACACCAGACAGTCAGCAGGAAACCCTTACAATCTGGAACAACTGAACTTGCAAACGGCAGGATTACACCAGCGCAGTGAACCTCAGCATCCTGATAAAGGAACTGCTCATTCTGACACTGTGACAGGAAAAAATAGCCAAAAGCAAAGAACAGAACCCCTAAATCTTCCAAATATTGGTAACAACCTAGCCTATAGGAGTAAGGAGCATGAAACAAGACAGACAACGGGAAATTTAGCACAAATTACAATTCAACATCAACAGATGGGTGATTCCATGAAGAGTTTTTCAAATTTGTCAGAGCAAAGTAAGTCGACAAGAGACTTACGATATTCCAATGAACCTAAATATGGAAATTATCATGGGTTTGAAAATAAGAGAAGCAAAATTGGTGAGTCTTCTGGTAAGATGAGTGACACCAGACAGTCAACAGGAAACCTTTACATACCGGAACAACTGAACTTGCAAACGGCAGGATTACACCAGCGCAGTGAACCTCAGCATCCTGATAAAGGAACTGCTCATACTGAGACTGTGACAGGTAAAAATAGCCAAAAGCAAAGAACAGAACCCCTAAATCTTCCAAATATTGGTAACAACCTAGCCTATAGGAGTAAGGAGCATGAAACAAGACAGACAACGGGAAATTTAACACAAACAGAAATTCATCATCAACAGATGGGTGATTCCATGAAGAGTTTTTCAAATTTGTCAGAGCAAAGTAAGTCGACAAGAGACTTACGATATTCCAATGAACCTAAATATGGAAATTATCACGGGTTTGAAAATAAGAGTAACGACATTGGTGAATCTTCTGGTAAGATGAGTGACACCAGACAGTCAGCAGGAAACCCTTACAATCTGGAACAACTGAACTTGCAAACGGCAGGATTACACCAGCGCAGTGAACCTCAGCATCCTGATAAAGGAACTGCTCATTCTGACACTGTAACAGGAAAAAATAGCCAAAAGCAAAGAACAGAACCCCTAAATCTTCCAAATATTGGTAACAACCTAGCCTATAGGAGTAAGGAGCATGAAACAAGACAGACAACGGGAAATTTAACACAAACAGAAATTCATCATCAACAGATGGGTGATTCCATGAAGAGTTTTTCAAATTTGTCAGAGCAAAGTAAGTCGACAAGAGACTTACGATATTCCAATGAACCTAAATATGGAAATTATCACGGGTTTGAAAATAAGAGTAACGACATTGGTGAATCTTCTGGTAAGATGAGTGACACCAGACAGTCAGCAGGAAACCCTTACAATCTGGAACAACTGAACTTGCAAACGGCAGGATTACACCAGCGCAGTGAACCTCAGCATCCTGATAAAGGAACTGCTCATTCTGACACTGTGACAGGAAAAAATAGCCAAAAGCAAAGAACAGAACCCCTAAATCTTCCAAATATTGGTAACAACCTAGCCTATAGGAGTAAGGAGCATGAAACAAGACAGACAACGGGAAATTTAACACAAACAGAAATTCATCATCAACAGATGGGTGATTCCATGAAGAGTTTTTCAAATTTGTCAGAGCAAAGTAAGTCGACAAGAGACTTACGATATTCTAATGAACCTAAATATGGAAATTATCACGGGTTTGAAAATAAGAGTAACGACATTGGTGAATCTTCTGGTAAGATGAGTGACACCAGACAGTCAGCAGGAAACCCTTACAATCTGGAACAACTGAACTTGCAAACGGCAGGATTACACCAGCGCAGTGAACCTCAGCATCCTGATAAAGGAACTGCTCATTCTGACACTGTGACAGGAAAAAATAGCCAAAAGCAAAGAACAGAACCCCTAAATCTTCCAAATATTGGTAACAACCTAGTCTATAGGAGTAAGGAGCATGAAACAAGACAGACAACGGGAAATTTAACACAAACAGAAATTCATCATCAACAGATGGGTGATTCCATGAAGAGTTTTTCAAATTTGTCAGAGCAAAGTAAGTCGACAAGAGACTTACGATATTCCAATGAACCTAAATATGGAAATTATCACGGGTTTGAAAATAAGAGTGACGACATTGGTGAATCTTCTGGTAAGATGAGTGACACCAGACAGTCAGCAGGAAACCCTTACAATCTGGAACAACTGAACTTGCAAACGGCAGGATTACACCAGCGCAGTGAACCTCAGCATCCTGATAAAGGAACTGCTCATACTGAGACTGTGACAGGAAAGAATAGCCAAAAGCAAAGAACAGAACCCCTAAATCTTCCAAATATTGGTAACAACCTAGCCTATAGGAGTAAGGAGCATGAAACAAGACAGACAACGGGAAATTTAACACAAACAGAAATTCATCATCAACAGATGGGTGATTCCATGAAGAGTTTTTCAAATTTGTCAGAGCAAAGTAAGTCGACAAGAGACTTACGATATTCCAATGAACCTAAATATGGAAATTATCATGGGTTTGAAAATAAGAGAAGCAAAATTGGTGAGTCTTCTGGTAAGATGAGTGACACCAGACAGTCAACAGGAAACCTTTACATACCGGAACAACTGAACTTGCAAACGGCAGGATTACACCAGCGCAGTGAACCTCAGCATCCTGATAAAGGAACTGCTCATTCTGACACTGTGACAGGAAAAAATAGCCAAAAGCAAAGAACAGAACCCCTAAATCTTCCAAATATTGGTAACAACCTAGCCTATAGGAGTAAGGAGCATGAAACAAGACAGACAACGGGAAATTTAGCACAAATTACAATTCAACATCAACAGATGGGTGATTTCACAAGGAGTTTTTCAAATTTGTCAGAGCAAAGGAAGTTGACAGAAGACTTACGATATTCCAATGAACCTAAATATGGAAATTATCATGGGTTTGAAAATAAGAGAAGCAAAATTGGTGAGTCTTCTGGTAAGATGAGTGACACCAGACAGTCAACAGGAAACCTTTACATACCGGAACAACTGAACTTGCAAACGGCAGGATTACACCAGCGCAGTGAACCTCAGCATCCTGATAAAGGAACTGCTCATACTGAGACTGTGACAGGAAAGAATAGCCAAAAGCAAAGAACAGAACCGCTAAATCATCCAAATATTGGTAACAACCAAGCCTATAGGAGTAAGGAGCATGAAACAAGACAAATGACGGGAAATTTTTTTAGTGATGACAAACAGAATATGAATTCTCTTTCCAAGCAACAAAATAGTGGAATCCAGCCTTATTTTAAAGGGACAGCGCCAAGTGAAAACCAAAGGCAACAAGGAAAGGGTTCTTCAACAAAAAACTATCTAAATTTGTCCAAACCAAAGAAGAACTATGCACAGAACATTTTAAACGAAGAGCCGGATTCGCACACTATGTCGATTGAACGTTCTGACAGAGAGGCAAGTTCCGGCAATCAGCAGAGTTTTAGAAGAGCTGGTAGTCTCTTACCCAATCACAGGAGAAAACCAAAAAATCATGATGAAGGTAAGACACACTTTAAATATCATTCATCACAGCCTCGTCTCCTGTTTATGAGAATTTTCAAATAATCTAATAGTCCGGCAGTAAAATGCCATTTTTGGCCCTGACCCAAAAGTTTCGGTTAAAGTTTTTTTCTCTCTTGATCCAGTATATATATGGTCCAAGGAACATTTTCAGCAGGGTGTGAAACTCTCACCCTTGAGCAATCCGAGAAATCCAAGATGGCGTCTAAAATGACCGCTGGACCAGAAATTGGTCATAAATTGGCTCCTAAATCAGCTAGGATAATAAATAAATCATCAAAATAGGGGTTTTGAAGGTCAAGGATTCCAGAAATAGATAAATCAAACTCATAATATCGCAATTTCTAGCTTAAATGGCCTAAATGATGCATTAAATCTGTAAAATTAGCGTTGAAAATCAAGATAAGGCACATGTGACCTGCTCCACCAAAATGTACTCAGAAAATAAGCAAAGTATCTATTACAATGGCTTCCCCTGAATCTAATTGAAAGGTGCTTTCAAATAATGGGTCATATATGGGTACATGTCAATTGCATTTAAAGAAATAACATGTCAAACCCTGTAAACAACTAATATTTTTCAAATATTTCTTGCCGTGTTGCACGTGTCATATGCAAATGTTAGTGTTAATTATTATATTTAAGGCTCCTGAAAGGTTCTGGTGACATTTTAGTGAGGATGTGGCAACCTGCTAGTGACATTTGTGAAATATATTATTTTCTAAGGTTTTACTAATATTTCTGCAAGATAAAAAAGTTATATTATTCAAAAATAGTTTATAATATTTATAAATTATGTCTTGTTAACAATATTTTAACTTATCTCTGCAACATTTATGCATTATGTTTGTTTTGATATCAGCCAAATGTTGTTTTAATATCATATGTGATATTTCTGTCAATCTCAGTTTAATATGTGTGAGTATCATGAGGACATTGTCGGTCTCTAATATTTGTGATAGGACATAAAGAAATGTTCAAGTAAATGTTATGCAGACAACTTTAAAACATTTCAAAAAATACAAATTAAAATTATAATTGACATATTTCTAAATATTATGTTGATACTAAAATGGTCTATACCACATAACTGTTTAAACTATATATTTGTTCGAACATTTTCCTGATGAAATTTAAACATTTCAAGTTATATGATTATTATCATTTTTTTTGATGTTATAAAATTTCATTAAGATAGTCAACTTTTTAAACATCACAGAGACATTTTTGATATATATTAGTCCTTTGATTGGCTTAACATTTTTCTGATGTTGATTTTGAGATTGATACGCATGTTTAAGCAATATTTGTGAATGCCATGGGGACATTGTCATTATCAATATTTTTAGAATGATGTGCAGAAATGTTAATGCCATTGTTCTAAAAATAACTGGAAGACATTAAAAAATATATAAAGGTAGATCATTATTGACATATTTCTGAATATTATGTTGACACTAAAATGATCTATATTTCATGACCATCTCTTCTACATGTTTGTTTCAACATTTCCCTAATGAAATGACAACATTTCTTAAACTGTGCCCACTATCATTTGTGTAATATTAAAAAATATCATAGGAATACTAAAGTTTTGAATATTGCAGGGGTATTTCTTTAACATATTAGTGCTGAGATAGACAAAATATTTCTCTTCTGTTGATAACAACATTGCCATCCATGCTTAAACAATATTTGTGTGCAACGTGAGGACGTAGTTGAATCCACGGATGTAGAACATAACAATTTAAAATGTTAAGCTTACCATTATCCCGATATAACAACAATGTTTGAAGGAACATTAATTTTATTGTTCTAATGTTTCCATATATCAATTGATGATCCCAAAATTGTTCAATATTGTTTAATTATTTGTTTAATATATGTCGGTTTTAGCTGACTACCAACACGTACGGGTAATATAGAAAATAGGAATCATGATTCCTGTTATGATGGCATATTCCTATCTCTAAAAGTCTGTAATTTTAGCTGTTTCTTTGAAATATCAACTTTTCGGAAGGACTCAACAATAAACATCCCTTTAAATTTAATGTATCTAAGCAGGCCCATATTAGCTAAAATGTATGCATAAAAAATATAAAATCCGACAAATTATATAAATACTGAACATGGACTAATGGAGCAGGGAAAGTCCATCAGTGACAATTTGTTTCTGCAGTCAACACAATTATCAATCTTTTTCAATACCACCAGTCTATGAGGAATTACACCCCAAGGTCTTCATTTATGATTGTGCTACAGACATAAATTCAAAGCACCAGTCTATGCTGTATAAAACTCCATATATATCCTCTAAAATTCACTTTAGGGGGCTTTCATGACTTGACACCAGAGGGCAATAAATTAACTAAATAAGCCAAGATGAAACCTTACTGACTTATGCACAGGACACCAGAGGACAGCAGGATATAGTGTTTTGCTTTCAGATAACCCCCCCCCCCCCATGCCCCAACCCCCTCACCCCTTCCTCTGGGCTG
The DNA here is from genome assembly GCA_026936325.1 of Platynereis dumerilii. NCBI lineage: Eukaryota > Metazoa > Annelida > Polychaeta > Phyllodocida > Nereididae > Platynereis > Platynereis dumerilii. Next base: position 1,657,365 of record JAPTHN010000077.1, read on the forward strand.
CTAATTTGTAAATGGGGTGAACCCTATCACTGCTGCTAATCTTATCTCATTATATGGCTATAGCTGGTCTAGATACTAGCATGCATCTATAAGTTACTCTATGCTATAAGTAAAATTACCATGGCAAAATGTTTGTGAAAAATTTGTCATTGCATTAATTTTACTGGAGCCATATTTTAGAAAAATTTTAACCATGTTAATGTTTTATCTTTCCCATTTTGTTTGTGTTCATTTAGTGATAACATATTGCAACAATTATAGAAATACCTCAATTGAATTTGATGATACAAATGCAAGAAATACTAAGAAATTGGGTAAAGTTTTACAAGTTACCGAATCTATCTATCTATCTATTGATCTATCTATTGATCTATCTATTGATCTATCTATTGATCTATCTATTGATCTATCTATTGATCTATCTATTGATCTATCTATTGATCTATCTATTGATCTATCTATTGATTTATCTATTGATCTATCTATCATAGATAAATAGACAGTTGTATAGATAGATAGATAGATAGATAGATAGATAGATAGATAGATAGATAGATAGATAGATAGAAAACTTGCTATAAAACTATCCAACATGTCATCCAGGAGATTCAGACATATTGTTTTAGTGTCAAACAAACCTATTTAAAAGTCAGCTAATTGCTTATTTATTTATGATGATTACAGATGACTTCATATTTGTAGACACAGGCACCAAATGTGAATTTTTTTTTCTAGGACGTGATATCACTCTTCCTATATTAGAATAACATGTTTAGAAAAAAAATTACATCTCAGTGTCTATGAAATCATCTGTAATGATTCTTCCAGGATACACATTGATCATACTGAAAGATTTTCCTCAATTGATGATCATAAAACCAAAGCCCAGAGCACCCAGTGTAGCCCTGCCCCATCAACTGAAATTTAGGAAGCAAATTTTGTGTTTTTATTAGGTATTGGACATTCTTTTCATAATGCTTCATACTGGCATAACACAAGTGAAGACTTGGGATGGAAGGGTGTAATATAGTAATTGCGAGTGTTTTGAAAACCTCATTAAATTGTTAAGAAAGTATCAACAAACCCTAAACCCAGCCAATGCTTTGAAGTTTTCATTACTGTACAATCACTAGTTCGGCTGTAGTAGCATCAAAGGTATGTGAATTTGTAGTATGATGATATCACAAAACAACCATGTGATAATACAAAAATAAAGAGGAAGTATTGATCTGTATATCCTATTCAAAATGTTGTTGTTCATGATATTTATAGCCCTATTTAGAGGTTTGACAGAGGCTTCATTAAAAAATTTGCTGCCTATTATTATTTTTCCTTTATTTATTTCAACTCCCATAATTTGGCATAAATGGCAAAATATAGAAAGATAGAAAACCCCATTCATCCACTTTGAGAATCAATTAACTTTTCCCTGCAGCTATACATCCAATTATTCCAGTATGGCTTCCATCTAATGTTAAATTTTATCAGTACAACAAAATAAATAACAGCAGGAGTTCCCTTGAAATTTATAAGAAAGTATTATTCGGCAAAATATTTATGCATTCATTCATCAATTGTTTCAACAGGAATGCTCCATTTAAAATACATGTTAAAAAAGTCAGAATGACAATGTTAAAGTTATAAGGGAATCTTTCAATGATCCTAATCGTCAATTTCCACAGAACTTTGTTGAATTTGAGAATTTAAGTCTGTTGCGAACTTGAAGTTTACGGATTAGTATATGAGTTACAGCCTATGCATTAGTTATGAAAAAAAGAGTAGACCAGTTCACTGTGAAAAATGCACTTTGTGACTCATGATAGCCAATGAAGTGTCACCATCCCTACATTCAACATAGGAAACACAGAAGGCCATTTATTTTTGTCATAGGCCCTAACTGATTTTAGAGTAAAAATCAGATGCATAAAGCCATTCGTTTGCCTGTCACCAACAAGCAGAATTAGTCTCCTTAAATCAAATTAGCATTGAAAGTATTGTGTATGATTATGACAAAACATTAGTATGATGACTCACAAAATGCCTTTTTCGCAGTACAACAGTCCACTGTTTTTGCATATCAAATTAACAGACTGTAATGAAACTTCTATATGTTTGTTCTCAATGTCTATACAGAATTGCAAAAGGTGCTTTTCATGTCTTGGACCTATTGTACAAGGGAGTTGGAAAGAGTTTCCACACCATGGTGATATTGAGAATTTTGTTTGTAAACAAAGTTTCTTGTTACTTTTTTCATAATATCATACAGAATTACAGAATACAGATATATAATCATTATTTGGAGCACCCTCTTGCACAGTTTGAGAATGTATTTGAAGTTGCTTTGCTCTAAATAGTATCCACCACAGATCCTGTGTACAAAACATTATCCTGTCCGAGCCTATCCTATCCTATCCTATCCTACAATTGTAATCCTATTCTAATCACATCTATCCTATTCTATCCTTTCCTATCCTAGGTATCATCTGACTGACAAGTCAGTCTGCTTTAAAGCAGGCGAGCGAGCGAGGCTGCAGACTGATGAAATTCACATCGAATTGGGTATCGAATTGGAATATAGGTCACTAGAACTGCTGCCCCTAAAGTCCGCGCTGCTGCCTGTCAGGTCCGCGCTCAGCAGAACTCAGCAGAAGTGTGCTTGGCTGCCTGAGAAATTCATGTAAGCGAGGACGTGAAATAGAACACCCCCTGTGAAATGTTGTAGCCTGCTCGCTAACGCTCGCAACTGATTTAGCAGGCTACTGTAGCCTGGGGTATCATTATATTTACCTAATCCTATCATAACATTATCTCCTATCCTATCCAAGTATTCTAATTCTAATCCATGTATCCTATCTTATCCTATCCTATATAGGTATCATTATTTTGGTCTTTTCTAAACTATCTATCCTATCCTAAGTATCATAATAATATTACTAATCATATCCAATTCTAGCCTGTCCTGCCCTAAACTATCTTAATTCTATTCCTATACCCTATCCGATCCTATCTTATCCTATCCTATCCTACCCTAATATTCACTAATCCAATAATAATATATATTTCCCAATTCTGGGTGTCCTAATTCTAATCCTCTCCTAAAAGAGAGAAATGTCTTCAGCTGCAAATTGAAATCACATTCATTAGAAGCAGTTATTAGAGCCTATTCATTTACTTGGTGCAGAAACACAGGAGGTGTGCATCAATCTATCTCCAATATCATCCCTATACATCCTAGAACCCACGCACGCCATGCTGGCAGGGCTGGTCTTAGCGGTACTTAGTCACAAGATCAAACTAACGATGATTTTCTTGAAAAAGATCATTTACTTTTGTCTCTCATGTTAGGAGTATACAAAAGTGTATTCATCTAATTTACCCATTCAATGTTTCACGTGTATGTTTGAAGTGTATACACAGACTTTACCCCCCCCCCCCGGGTTTACATTTGTAAAATATGTTTACAACTCAGCCTGTGAGGGCACCTTCAATGACCTATGACCTTAAATCCATGGACCTTCCAGTGGCCTCCACCCCAATACTGTATCATCCTGACTGGCCATGCCATGTCTAGCAACACACACATGACATTGTCCTGTCTGCAAAATATCAAGATTCCCACCAAATATATTTGTTTTTGATAGAGAGAGCTATACATTTGAATTTATATTACTGTCAATTTTCAGGTTTGAAAATCTAATAAAATATCCAATTGTATTAGCCTACCCAGTGCATGAAAGCAGGACATAAAGCCAAGTCATCCATCCATCCCACTGAAATGGACATGATAATTAAAGGCATTGAAATACCCAAGTCATTGCTGACCAAGTACTGTATAAATTTGATATTAATCTTTAGCTTGATACTTCCTCCTTAAATTAGGTATATAAAAATTGGTTTTAATATGGAAAAAAAACTACTCTTTTGGTAAAACATTTAACTAAGTATAATGTTGCTTATTAAATATAGGCTGCTTAGTGAAAATGACCTATTAAGATTAGGAGGCTGGGGACAGTGGGGAAGAGTGAGGAGAGAGAGGGGGGTGTTGATAGGGCTCTAACTGATAAAGTTGCAGTATATTTGGGCATGTGTAAACAATTAAATAGGTTAATGAGTTCCCACAAACTATAAGCCTATTCTTTTACTGTATATCTATATGAAGCACTCGGCCAAGACAACCCCGGCAAACACAGGCTGCATAGTAACTGTTCTGGGTAATGCAGCATCGGAGAATGATATGCAGCTGATTGTGAGAGCTCCTCAGTTCATGTCCAACTAGCATTTCTCAAGAAGTTGAGCAACCAACCAACCAACCAAAACCAACCAATCAAGTCAGTCAGTCAGTCAGTCAGTCAGTCAGTCAATTTATCTATCTATTTATCTATTTATCTATTTATCTATCTATCTATCTATCTATCTATATATCTATCTATCTATCTATCTATCTATATATCAGCATTATTTTATATGAAAAATGCTATAGGCCTAATTGTGCAAATTGTTAATATTAAGGCGGGGGCCCCACATATGAAGGTGTCCTTTTCAATTAGCGCAACCCACAATCATGAACCTTTGAGCAAAAGTTGCTCTTTTCTCGAATTATTATTTTTTTTACATAGATCTTGTCTGGGCTCCCTCAGTGGGTAGGCAAAAAAAGAAATGTAAGGAATTATGGAAATTTTTGGTTTATTTGATGGACATTTTTGGATTGATATCACAAATATATAACTGACTAAAAACTTGCACATTAAAACTTAACATTTTTTATTAGACTCTCATAAAGAGATTACATTAAATCTGATTTTTCATTGCTTGCTTGATGTAAAAAAATAACCATGCATGCAAGTCAACTATTTTGAAATGATTTGTAAACATAGGATTAGGTGGAGGTTTGCTTTTGATATCATTAAAATTATTTCAAACATTTTCCAAGTCTGACACAACATTTTCAAAGCCTGACACTGCCTATTGATCAGCCTAACGGAGTGAGAAAGCAAGGATGAATGGATGGTTGAGACATTTCGTCCTGTATTTATCCACCTGTATAGGAGTTACAGATTAGGACAACCCATGTCAAGCAGAGTATAGTACTGATATGCAAATTAGGATATGTGGACAAGGCGATGAGGCATAGATGATTGAAACTTCTGTCCAACATAAATCAGGGTGACCCAGGCAGAGCGGGAGTCAAACCTGGATCTTGAAACAAACAGTCTGTTTGTTTCAAGCCTGGATCCAGCAATTTGCAGCCCAGTACGCAACCAACTGGGCTCGCCCTCCCATATAAGAAAACAAGGAAGAGTGACAGGAAGACTGCTCAAAAAGACAAATTCAAGCACAGTAACCGAGAAAAGGAGCTAAAGGGCAGAGAAAGTATAAAGGAAGCAGGGTAAAGAAAGGGAGGAAGGAGAAAGGAAGGAAACGAAAAAGGAATGCAGAGGGGATGAATGAAGGGGTAAAGGAATGAAGGAGAAAGGAAGAAAGGAGAAAGGAAGAAAGGAGAAAGGAAGGAAGGAGAAAGGAAGAAAGGAGAAAGGAAGGAAGGAGAAAGGAAGGAGAAAAGAAGGGGCAAGGAAGGAGAAAGGAAGGAGAAAGTTAATTGTAGGGCAAAGCGGACACTTAAGCAGAACAACTTTGGACTTCCGAAAATAGATTTGGTTTTTAAAACATATTAATCTGAAATTTAAATTTACAATTCTTATATAATGTTTAGCCCCCCCCCCCCCACCTCACCCAGGGTGCCGATATGGGGACATTGAGGGCACCAGGTCTGCCTTAGCAGGGAAGGTCAGCTGTCAACTGCCCTTCTCTGCCCCCAACACAACATGAAAATGAGGAATAATAATAATTTTTATATTAATCCATAGTGCTGTTGCTGGCTTATTCATTAGATAGGCCCTACACTTTCTATAGTTCTCTAGCACTACTTTCTTGGAGGAGAAAATTAATTTAGAACAATTTAATGCTTATTCCAAGTAAATGTTTGTATAGTTCTATTCCCATATGAGGTATCACAATTATTTAACTTAATTTGACTGCATGCATTATGCCACAGACTTTAATCATTATGGTATTTGGGGCAAAAGAGTAAAAAAGGCATTGAAAATGGAATTGCTCCGATGCACCAGAATGTGGTAAACAAGTTTGACTCCCCAGGGACAAAAAAGGGCAGGCCAATAATTATAGATGACAGCTGTATAAATTCCGAAATTGTCATTTCTACTCACCACAACTAAAAAACAGCAGGTTTTGGAAATATTTGAACAATAGAAGCCAATTTACTATTACACAAATGCTAGAAAAATGATTTTTTGTGGCATTTCGGGTACTTCAGATGGATATAGCTCGATATAGGTCGGAGCTTTTCCAAAATATCATCAAAGAATAATCAGTTATGTTGAGGAGATTGAAATTCAAGGTGAAAAATCAACTTCAATTACTTGTCCAGCTCCTGGCCAAGAAATAAATTAGATTTTGCTGTATAATCTGATAGCTTCAGTTTGTGGCTCGGGTACCTCACATCTGCTGAGATTCTAGTCACTGTGTGAGGGATAACAGCATGAAATGTACCCAAAATGTGGTCCTGGGATAATTACATAATTATCCATGGCATTTTCAAGTGTTAACATTGCTTTAATGTAATGTTATAGAAAAAGCAACACCAGAATGTGTGAGGGTGCCCAAACTTCTGCACAAGTCAAATATTACAAATATGCCCATACGTTTTTATATCTGTGTGTTCCAATAGTTATTTATAGCTAGAATTGTGTGCATGAGTATCCTCTATTCATATAATTCATGCTTGAAAGATCCTGCACATGGTTTCTCTGTAATAGGAAAAAATGTGACACAACTCAGAGGGTGCCCAAACTTTTGCATCCCACTGTATGTCAATGTCATATCACTATGTCAAAACAAAACAGGAAATGCTGTACTGGCACTTTTAGTGCAGACAACACTTAATTAGGACATTTTCTGTCATAGGATGGACACTTTTCATCTCAGAAATCTAAATTTGTGTCAAACTGTGTCTAAACTTCAGATCTAACTTCCACTGAAGCTTTTAAAGATCTCAAATTCTCAATGATTGAGGCAACAACTGTCCCTATTCCCTGGGGGGGGGGGTTCTCACTATATGTTTGTCTACACCTATGCTCGGCTGAAAAGGGCTCTTCAAGGGCTAATTTTCCCTAGCTAAGGGTCCTAAAATGAGGTCTAAATATTCCTAGACATGGTCCAATATTTCCAGCATTCCGAATTTTGGATAAAAATCACCTTCCGAAAGACATCCATGAGGGCAAAAAAGAAATTATTTGGCACAAATAATTAAAATAATACAGCCAACCCAAAAAAATGCTTCTTTGAGGGCGAATTTTCCCTAGTCCTGGGTCCTATTTTGGGTTCACGGTACTCCGTTACTGGGTCTGGGTGCGAGACGCTCAGCTGAGCACCCCCGTCATATTTCGGGGCAAGAACCCCCCCCCCCGGCCCTATTCACCCCGTACTATGGGATGAATAGCTTACTACTGAGACATCATAAGCTGTGGTGATGTCACAACTGAACAACAGACAGTCATGTGACTCTGTAGACTTTGTTCATAGCAACCAGGCAAACTCAAACAAACAATAAGTGTCTCTGGTGTACTTCAGGGCGATTAACTTTAAATGGATTTTAGGTTAAAATTGAATTGGCATCGTCTGCTGTGGATTTAGACCAGAATTAATTGTCATCAGTACAATTTGCAGAAAACATCACTTTTTGATACGTTTTAGTAATTTGTCAATTTTTTCAAAAACTGCTTATTTTACAGGAAGTAAATTTTTTTGGAAATATTCAGTAATATTTTTTGTGACGTCATGCCCCTGCATGTTGGATTAGAGACAGAACAGCTAAATTTGCCTGTTGTGTGTAGCTTTTTTTATCCAGAAAAATGTTAGTATTTTTATTAAAATTTTAATGTAAATTCAATTGGCCCTACTGAAAAAGTAAGTGCGGATAGAACACCTTTTTTTGGGCTGGATTTGTAGCATTTAGGCCCAGTAACATCATACTGAAATTTCAGAAATATGGTAATACTTTAGGACTTTGGGGTGATTAACTTTAAGTTGGTTAAAATGAAAATGTGTAGTTTTATTTTGGACATTTCTGTTACATTGTCACTTAATTAGGTGAACCCATGACTAAAGAGGCTGAGCCTTTTATCTCATCCACTTTTCTTGTCCTTTAAAATAATTTAAAACTCATTTGGGCCAAAATTATCTTCCTTTATACCATGGTCTCTTTGTGAATCTACTTGATTTCTTGTAAATGCTTGTTTATCACAATTTCAGAAGTTTTCATCCTATATATTTAGAATTTATGTCAGTTTCAGTTAATTTTCTACCATTTCTACTTAATATTTCCAATATGTTTTTGATATCACCCCACCTCTGGTTTGGTTTCAAGTGTTCTTACTGCGCTGTGTTTATTGGCACAAAAATGAGCCTGAAATTGCTTGTGGCCTGGTTTTCTTTTGATATTATGAGGGTTAATTTAGCTAGGTCAGTCAAGTTTTGTGAAAATGATGAGGTGTATATATACTTAAAGTGCCATGCAGGTATGGTGGCCGTAGCGCTTATACTTTTTGTGCTAGAAAATTTTGACCTCTTGATGAACATTCAAATTCTGCAAGGGTAGATTCATGTTGCTGCAGCTCTGACCCGCCTGCAGGAAGAAGTAAAATTAATCTATCAAAAGATTGACTAATACGTATTCTAAATATGTCAAAATCACTTACTTTTCTGTGTCAAAAATTACTTTTCTGTGTCAAATAGCAGTTGCCACTTTTTAAGAAATAAAAGGTATTCCTGTTTTGTCCCTATTCACCCCATATTACGGTACATAAGATAATTTCATTGTTTTTTATAACCATTCAAAAAAGGGATGGATTCATCGATCAAGAATTGTACAAAGTGGTAAAACTTTGGAAAAAAACCAGGACAATAGGCCCATCTAGTTTATATTTTTACCTATATGTCTATCTATTTGGCTATCTATCTATCTATGTTAGAGGCTTAGACCGCTTAGTGAAGTTGGTTGCTACACTGGCAAATCCCTGGGTTCTAGGTTCAGTTCTTAAAATTACAGTACCCCAGCTAAAGGTGGGAGGAATGAAGGTGACCTCAAGCTCAGACTGCTCAGTGGTGCCAATGACTGATGGATGACAGATGCCAACAATTAGTTGATGCATGCACCCATTGGCCTGGTATGAAGAAATCTATACCAAACAAGTGTGCTAATCTATAGCAGACACTGCAAAATGACAATTAAGATAAGTTAAATGTACACATTTTTGTCCTAATGATTGAAGTGCTTTTTATAATATAAAGCAATTTACTTTTCATTCAATAGTGTAATTTTGTGATTGATGTTACTGGATATACAGCAATTTTTTAAAGTGCAGAGGTAAGCCAAGGCTACCCCAGTGCCTGCTTTGCTTTGTGGGTCACTTTACTACATATGAATAAGAAGACATGGCAGCCAGTGCATTGAACTCTCCACTAAGCAGCTATGAGATGCTCACCACAAAATTGGACTGACCAAATCATATATGTAAGTTGTTTTAAATAGCACTTCATGTTAACATTGATAATTTTATTTTTTACTTTCATGTAGCATAATATTTACACTTCAATATATTTATTGTTATTGTGAAAATTAATATGTGGGTACCACAGGTTGTATATATATGTGTATGAACCAACATGTTAAAATTTTATACACAAATGTTGAATATTCTGTCATATCTTTTGCATTGAGCCTGTTCTTTGTTGTCGTTGCTACTTGTTGTCTGCAATTGTATGGTGCCATTTTTGGATGAGATTTGCATGGGCACCTGTCAGCTGGAGAACTAGTGGAGCCACCTCACAGATATTGTGTTGTCCACATGGTTCTGGAGCAATATATATACATGTGTACTGAAAGGAACTGGTGTCTCCACCTGGTGCTAAAGGGTGACGCTCACCTAATATGAACATCTCAACCCATCAGTTCTCCAATGCAACTACCTTAATGGGCAATCGTTATACATCCAGGGGATAAGGCTCCGTAAAGCTTGTCTTTCTTTTCTAAAAATATCTTAAATAATTTTCATGATAAGTTGCTTTTTTCGCAATCTTGAAATAATTCATTGATATGGATTGAATACCTTTATAATGTACGTATTGTTTAGATTTTAAAAGTATGATATAGATACTGTGGAGTATTACATTTAATAAATAACCTCATCTTTCTTTTCTGTGAAATAGATATTCAATAATCAAAAAATAAATAAATGAACTCTACATGGGCTTGAGGATATATGGTAAAAGGGAATAGTGTCTCCACCTGGTGCTAAAGGTGCAGTTTCTCACCAAAATGAACATCTAATCCCATCATTGTCATGTGCAATTTCAACCTCAGGGGGCAATCATTAGATATCCAGGGGATAGTGGGCAGGGGCTTGGAGTTTATTAAATAAAATATTAATATTTTTGATGAAATAATTAAATTATTTCCCGGTAATCTTGAAAATTATTTCCTGGTAATCTTGAAACACATAATTCATACGGAAAAGGATTTTCAATAAGGTATTGTTTACTTAAAAAACAAATATTGGGGTATTACATTCCATAAATAATCTCACCCCCCCCCCTCCCCAAACTTAGACATGTAATGATGGTTGCATACCCAAAGGAAAGAGGCACTCCTTGATGTGCTCAATTCATAAAATTGTGTCACAAAAGGAAACTGAATCTTCAAACTTTTATACATTCATGACATTTATATTTCTTAAGTTTATTCTTAATACTTCAATGGACACTAATCTTTTTTAAAGAAGTACACAGTGAAGTCCTTGGTAGTCTTCTAGAGTCAGTCCCAATCATATAAGACCCAGAGACAATTTTGTAGTTTCTGTGCCGTCAATCTTAATCATTTTCTTTTTATTTCAGAGTTGCAGAAGTACGACATTAGGGTAAAGATGATATTGCTGAGAAGCGGAGAACTTTGAAGAAGTCAAACAAATTTCTAGAGACTGCAATGTTATAAGTATTGCGCCCCCCCCCCTTTTTGGAAAATGCTGGATCTGCCCCTGAGGACTGTGAGCCTAAATCTCATCATGATCGACTCTGCTTGGATTCAAGCGCTGCAACTGCCATCTGTGGACACTATGTATGGCCTTGAACACTTTTCATTGGACTCACATTAATTCTGTGGACTGAGTTTTTATTTAAAAAAGACTCTGTGTATGGTACTACTGTGCATATGGATATGAAATTGACTTTTTATCATTTCTTTGGACTGTAGCCTGTGTAGTGTGGTTACTAATTTTGACAGTAGTTGAATAGATAATATGTGTATGACTACAATTTGTGATATTTGTTATAACAGTGTTCTAATGTTGAATGAATGATTAAATAAATATTTAAACAAATATTATTTTTGTGTTTCATTCAATCTTTCATAAAGAATAATATCAATCTTGTTTAAACAGCATTATAAATATTTGACTAATATGTATCGGTAATAATGATATAAAAGATTTCAAAAACATCCTGGCAATATCGTGATCATATCAGAGAAAGCTTAAACAAGTCATAAGGGCCAATATTTTTCACTAATGTGGTGATAAGGTTACTGTGGCCTTAAGAGAATGTCTGCAAAATATTTAATACATACATTAGACAAAACCTTGAGAAAATATTAGAAAATATTGGTGTAAGTTTCACATTTCACAAATGTTGGCAAAATGTTAGAAAATGATATTTTCTTTAAGGTTTTCAGCATAATGTAAGAAAATTAGAGAGAATATTAGAAAAAATATCACTATCAAAGGGAAAGTGTCCACATTTTGTCCTTAAAAAAATATTTAAAATAATGTATGAGTGAGTAATTTTTAATGTTGTGGAAATATGTTGGAAATATAGAATTGTTTATAGGGAACATGCTATTTATGAAGCTCCGGAAGCCGAATAAATGACTGTTAAATTTCAAGCCATCGACACCAAAATATGTCGAACTGACAAAGGTATGCTATTTGATTTCAGGTGTATATGTATAACCCTTGATGTCAACCTTCATTTGACACCTTGATTTCTTTGTTACTATAACAGTCAAGTGTCAACCTTCCAAAAGCTAAATAAAGGTTGCTATCAGTGGCGAAAATCTCTTCGGAAACACAAAATCTTCCCATTTATTTTCAATTAAATCTATCCTATTCACTTCATAACTCATTCCTAATTAACCAAAAAGGGGGTGAATGGATAGCCCTTGATGTCAGCTTTCATTTAATCCTTGATTTACTTGTTACTCTAACTGCCAACCTTCCAAAACACTTAAATAAATGTTGAAGTCATTATCAAAATTCTCGCAGGAAACACAAAATCTTCCCATGTATTTTCGATACCACCAGTCCTAATCACTAGATAAATCCTTCCTAACTAACCAAAATGGATCAGGATGGATAGCCTGTGATGCCAGCTTTCAGTTGGCACCTTGGTTTCCCTGTTACTACAGCTGTCAAAATTCTCGCAGGAAACACAAAATCTTCCCATGTATTTTCAATACCACCCATCCTAATCACTAGATAAATCCTGCTTACTAACCAACATGGATCAGGATGGATTGCCCTTGAAGTCAGCTGACATTTGGCACTTTTGTTTCCTTGTTAGTACGACTGTCAACTCTACTAACGCTAAATAGATGTTGCTGTCAGTGTCAAAAATATACTCGGAAACACAACATCCTCCTATGTATTTTCAATTCCACGGATCCTAATTACTTGGTAACTTAATCCGAACCAACCAAAGTGGATCTGGATGGATAGCCTTTGATGTCAACTGTCATTTGACACCTTGGTTTCCTAGTTAATCCAACTGTCGACCTTCCTAAAAGCTAAATAAATGTTGCAGTCATTATCAAAAATCTCCTTGGAAACACAAAATCCTCCCTTGTATTTTTGATTCCACCTATCCTATTTTACTAGATAAATCCTTCCTAACTAACCAAAATAGATCAGGATGGATAGCTTTTGATGTCAGCTTTCAGTTTGCACCTTGGTTTCATTGTTACTGCAACTGTCTATCCTCCAAAAGCTAAATAAATGTTGCTGTCAGTCCTCCCATGTATTTTCAATTCCACCTAACCTAATCACTAGATAAATTCTTCCTAACTTACCAAAATGGAAGAGGTTATATAGCCCTTGATGTCAACTATCAGTTGGCTCCTTGGTTTTCTTTTTTACTACAACTGTCAACCCTCCAAAAACTAAATAAATGTTGCTCTCAATGTCAAAAATATCCTCTGAAAAACACAAAATCCTCCCTGATATTCTCATTTTCACCTATCCCAATCACTGGATGACTAATTTCTAACCAACCAAAATGGATGTGAATGTTTTTTATTCTAAAGACATTCAATTGAAATATTCACATGGATACGGTGGAGGGTGGGGGGTCCTGCTTCAATTGTTGTCTTTGGCAACTTTTGTGAGGGCAAAGTTAGTTTCATGTGAATGAGTCAATTAATTAGAGTACTAACTAATTGGTATAGATAGCCTTACTCCAGGAAAAGACTTATATACAAAGATTTTTAAGCAAGCATTTGGCAAGAGAATTTTCTGAGATTTGAAATGGAAAAAAGTGATGCTTTTCGGAATACGTCGGGGAAAAATTTTGTTTGTGTAAAATACATCATTAAGGGTGAAGTGCAATTATAAGTATCAAAATAGTGAAGTTCATTAAGTACTGTGAGGCGTAGTTCTAGCCTAAGCATGTACAATTTTGTCACTTCAGGTAATTTTGATTAATTTTATTTTCAATTTTGCTGAAAAAGCACCATAGTCTTGATTTTGACCTTAACGACCATGCACAAATTAACCTTAAAATTCAAAACCGGAAGCGATATCCACCCTAATCCTTTTGTCAAACCTATTATCTATTTAACTGGCATAGATACCTTCCATTAATAAGAAAGCCTCAAACAACACAGGATCATGTACATTGGCTGGTCCACTAAAAGAAACAAAAGTGACTGGAGTTCACAAGAAGGCGGAGATGGTCCAGATAATAGCAATGTGCAATGCTCATATATAAAAAGTCATATTTTCAGGATATTTTTACTATTATATGAGGCATTATCTTAGAGAATTTTCATCAATATACCCCAGAAAACAATTAACCAACCTTTGTTTGATTAACATTTGTTTTGCTTGAAATGCAAAGGCCACTTTCTCAAAATCTGCAGCTTCATTATTAATTACACTGTTCACGGTTTCTGACATGTTATTACTTCAAATGCAATTGACATGTACCCACATGTGACCCATCATTTTAAAGCACCTTTCAATTAGATTCAGGAGAAGCCACAGTAGTAGACACTTTGCTTATTCTTTAAACCCATTTTGGTGGAGCAGGTCACATATGTCTAATCTTGATTTTCAATGCTAATGTTACAGTTTTAATCCATATTTTAGGCCATTTAAGATAGAAATTGCAATCTTATGAGTTTGATTTGTCTATTTCTGAAATCCTTGACCCTCAGAATCGCTATTTTGATGTTTTAATTATCATCCTAGCTGAATTGGGAGCTAATTTATTACCAATTTCTGGTCCGGCAGCCATTTTAGACACCATCTTGGATTTCTCGGAATGCTCAAGGGTGAGAGTTTCATACCCCCCTTGAAAATATTTCTTGGACCACATAGATACAGGACCAAGAGAGAAAAAAACTTTAACCGAAACTTTTGGGTACCGCTCCTCCACTGCCGGACTATAACAAAAGCTGAAGTAAAAGATGAGGTCATTCAAATATTGCACGATGTTATGAAATTATCATGTTATTCAAATTTATAAAAACTTAAATCTTGCACAAGAAAGTTGTATATTTGTTGAATATGAAAATGTTACTATGGATTTTATTACATTGAATAAAACTAAGGTAGATATAATTTTAATTACCCTAAGCAAGTGGGGACAGTTTTATTCTTAGGCCTGCCCTGATGTTTTCTTTCGCAGATGTCTGTCCTTTCGTCCTTTTGTCTTTCTGTCAGTTTGTTTTCAAGATCAGGAAAAACCGCCAAATGGCCTCTAATGAAACTCTCCATTCACTACAAAGAGGAACTGATTTGGTTTTGGTCACAATTCTTTTGGCAGATACGCCACAATCACCAGATCGATGGTGAAAGTGCAAAACCTCGTAAGTCAAAAAAAGCCGTTTTTCAGAAACTGGAAAAAACTATCACAGATAATTTTTTATGGTAATGTTCATTTATATGCGAGTTAGGCTCTACGTGATTTATAGAAAGTGAGACCCTGTTTTAGCATAATTTTTTGTCATAGGTCATTAACCACTGCATTGATGCTACCATCAGATATGAATGAAAATGTCGAGTTACAAGGTTTCGCGCTTTCACTTTTTGCAAGTTAGTGAAAGTGCAAAAACTCGTAACTCGATCGTTTATCACATTTCTAAGCAACTTGCAGCATTGAATGTACATCCAATCTATAGCTATACAGTAAAAATTATGATTTGACCATAATGAATAACAACTGCTAATTTTAATTAGTGGCTACAATAGCAAGAATGAGGAAAACGGCAATTTTTTCAAATTTTCATGCACAATTTTTTTCAATAGCCTACATCACTTGAACAAATATAGGGAGGTATAGATTTTTTAATAGGGAAATTTCCTGAGAGCCATAAAAAAGTGCCGCAATCATTGTTTTCCAAAAAAAGTTGAAGTATCCGAAAATATGAGCTTCTAAGTTCTGATTTGAGTTACGAGGTTTTGCACTTTCACTTTTTGGAACAAATCGACATACAAGGTTTGGTGAAATCATTCTCTCACAGCTTCAAAAAACAGCAAACTGGCAAGGTGACCAATTGACAACATGTATTGGATATTGAAATAGTCATTCCACCCAAAATCTAAAAATGGCAAAATTTTGACATACGAGGTTTTGCACTTTCACCATCGAGATGCATCTTTATATTATAAGCAGATACTGATAAATATATGGCCTGTACTCCATGTTAGGGTGTGGCTGGTGCCCATGCAGGTTATCCGATAAGGTCGTACCTTTTCTTGGTTCTGTGTTTTGGAAAATTTTGTGCAAATCAAAACTTGCTTACCTTTAGCACATTGCAGATATAATTTTCAGGTTTTTGTTTATTTACCCTAATGGCGGTTTCCTATACATTTTGAGTTTACAAGTTTACAAGTTTACAAGTTTTATTGGGAATCCAAATTCAGAAGTATACATTCTGTTGAGGCTTGGAGCCCGCATGAACATGAGAAAACAGACATAACACATTCAAGTATTAAAAATTTGACAATTGTGATAAACCACTGTATATATAGTTAAGAATAGATATTAAAATAGGAATTATGAGTCGGTTAAAATATATGATAATAAAAGCATATATATAAGAACAAGTACGACTTCACAATAAAAACAATTTAAATATAGCGACAATAGTATGTCATTCAATTTCAGACCTAAGATATTTTAGGTATTCAGTTTTAAAAGTTCTGAATGACGATGCACATCTTATGTTAGCTGGTATGCTGTTCCAGCATTTGCTGCCATGGACTCCGAGCGATTTGTTGTGACCCTGTTCAATGAACAGGTTGTTGTCTGTAGATGAGCGAGTTCCATGGCTGTGGACTGCTCCTGCAGTGCGCACTGCATTGTTCAAGTATGATGGTGTTTCTCGGTTTACGATCTTCCAAATGAGGCATCCAGTGTTGTACAGAAGCCGTTGCTCCACACTGAGCCACTTTAGAGTACTAAGCATATACTTGGTGCGGGTCATGCGATCACATTCTAAAATTATTCTCATCGCACAATTTTGTAGTCTTTGCAGCCTCTTAATATCACCCTTTGATAAATTGTTACCCCAGATTGTACTACAATAGTCCAAATGAGGAAGTATCAGGGTATTGTAAAGTGTTAGTCTTGTGGCTTGATTAACAAACCTAGAGGCTCGGCGGAGGACACCTGTTGCCCTGCTAATTTTGTTGACAAGTTCATTTAAGTAAACATCATATCTCAAATTATAATCAATTGATAAGCCTAGATATTTCATACAATCAGTTTGTTCTATTTGACAGCCATCTAGTGTTAAGTCAAGGTCTTGATTTCTTAGATGGATTCTTTTTTGTCTACTGCAAATCAACATACTCGACGTTTTTCCTATGTGGAGACTTAGCTTGTTACAACAGAGCCATTTATAGACAGATCTTAATTCTGATTGAAGGATATTGCTAACAGCTTCGACACTACGATTTGCTACATAGAAAGTAGTATCGTCTGCATAAATGTTGACATTACATTCAGTAAAACACTTTGGCATGTCATTTACATATAATATGAACATCAGGGGCCCAAGAATGGACCCCTGCGGTACCCCACACGTAATTTTTTGGGGATCTGAGGAATTGTTAAAAACTGAGCATATCTGAAATCTATCATGCAGGTAAGATTTAAACCAATCATGTTCTGTATTTACAATGCCGTAATAATTTAATTTATCAAGCATGATCTTGTGATCTACAGTATCGAATGCCTTACGTAAATCGAGGGCTATAAGGCCAGCAACATTACCATTGTAGAGATCGTTATAAAGCTGTTCATGTAACCTATGCAGGCTCGTCTGACATGAGTGTTTTTTACGAAAACCTGACTGTTGCAAACATAACAGATCATTTTGTACAAGGTAATTATACAGTTGGTCATGTACTAAGCGTTCAATGAACTTAGATATCACAGGTAGAATGGACACCGGCCAAACATCAATGATCTAAGACATTTCTACATTATACATCAATTTTTAAAATTCAGTGCTTTTCGGAAAAATACTGTAAATAAAAGGAAAATAAAAATTTTTTGTTGCTAATCAGAATATTTGTCAACCATATGGGCAAGGCTAATGTCTTGATCAATCAAAGACATTTTGAAGGTATTTGACTTTCTTAAATGAAGTTGCATTTTTATTAAAGTTGTGTATAGTTTTCATGAATAGTTCTGAATTTTTACATTTTTACAGGCCTGTTGTTGGAAAAGAGTATCAAGAATTTTTAACTGGATTTGTTATACTTTCATCATAGTTAGGCTGACAATTACAAGCATTAAGTGAGGTCACCTACGAGAGGTGTTCAACTCATTTTGAAAAAAAATTAAAACAGCCACGAAATTGAGAATTGTCGCTACTTTGAGCAAACATTACGGTGAGTGATCCATTTAATGCTCAACTTGCATGTCATATCACCTGAATATCTCAGAAATGTAGCAACGGTAATTAGTTGCATTTTGTTTAAAAGGTGTCATAAAACACCTTTTGAGGGGCGATTTCACTGCCTGAAGCATACTGTTTTGTGTCACGGAGGGTGATTTTTATATTTATTTGAGCTAGTGTTCATCATGAACCACTGCACAAAGAAACAATTGGATGAGACCCTCATAAGGGGTTTCAAAATTCAATTCCCCTGGCCAAGAATGGTCTTGGGCACATCTGGGGTGATAAACAAAATGAGATCAGTGACAAAGTTCTACAGTCGGCTTATTCATAGAAAGATGGCAGAGCGTTCCAGCCACAATACAGGAGGTAGCCACAATTTTATACATTACTGCTGAAAGTTTAAATTGCAGAAATAAAGCCGAAAATTACACAATTTTGAAGAAAAGAAAACTTGAAAAACAAGGAATCTTATATTTTTGCACCAACTGAAACTTTTAAACAGAGGACCATAAAAGGTTCACATGGAATAAAACTAAGCTTCGTCTACAAGACAACACTAATTAATAAGTGGTTCTCAGCATAAAATAAATTTACAGAGTGCTTTAAAGTTAGAAGATTGAAAAGTAGAGAAATCCCGTACAAAGATTTAATCATAAATTTTTATATTGAATATCTTTTACAAAAAGCAAGCAATATTACTGGGCGCGGGCAGGGCTGGACTGGCCCACCGGGACACCGGGATAATTCCCGGTTGGCCGATGTTCAGGTGGGCCGATTGGAAAGAAAAGAAAAAAAAAATTTCAAAAACTGGGTTCCCGATTTTGCAACCCCAACATATTTGGTATCATTAGAATCGTCTTTAAAAGAGAATTTCAACGGTATCAAAATCATAGAGCATTAGGCTTATAATCTTGATTATATGTTGGTTTCAATTATTTGTACTCAAGGATCATTAATAATCCCCCGCTCGCGCAGCGGCGGAGGATTATATTGATATTGTTCGTTTTATTAAGAATTTACCTATGGTAAATTCTATTTGTTTTTGCTATTCTTATTATAATCCCCCGCTCGCGCAGCGGCGGGGGATTATATTGATATTCTTCGATTACCTTTTATTATTATTATTATTGCAGTCAGGAAAACTGTGATTACTACAAAACTATTAGAGATAATGTCCCGAAACCTCAAGGACTATATGCGACTCCGTTGCGCGCTACTTCAAGCGAAATTTCTTGATCAAATTTCATGATACTAACGTGTTATTGAGAAAATAAAAAATAAATTTCTGGCAACGTTTCCAGGAGAACAAAAGCAAATTGGGCTTTGCTGATTTTTTGTAATATACCTTGACAAAGTTTCCAGTGCGGAAAGGCGTCTAATGGAAATTTCATGAATATCTTTAGAGATATGAATTTTCTAAAATTGGATGTCATGAAAATTTTCTAAAATTTTTCTGGAAAACAGGGAAGGAACGCTTGTAGAAAGCTGAAAATGGGTACACTTACAGATGTACTCTAGTGTACCAACTTCACAAAGTTACGGACCGTTCGCACAAACGGTCTCGGCGCTACGGACGCACAAAAACGCAATTTTCAAGTGCTCATATCTCGGTCCCTATTTGAGCTACAGCAAAGTTTCACATATCACTACAAAGGTCTGTTTCTTAGCTTTCCAATGGTGTATAGCATTATAGTATCAGACGCGCGACGTAGAATCGCGTCGGACATTGAAAATTTTATGTCGCTTTTTGCCCCTTTCAAAAAGTTTTTCGCTCAAAAATCAATGAAGGTCTTCATAGATGACCATGACTAATTTTTTGGTTATAGCCTTGTTAGGCCTTCATACTGTGCTAACAGGAAATTTGCCTGCATCAAATAGTTTTCCCAGAAGAATTTTTATAATTTCAAAATTTTAACTTCAGTTTACTCCTTCTACTAATTCAAATTTCATGAAATTAACACCAAAAGATGTGTAAAATTATGGCCTTTTCTGATCCACAAGGACATCCACCTCGCCACATGACATAAGGCTTAGGGTTAGTGTTCACTCAACATGCATTGCTTTCAGGCTAGTATGTTGGCCACCAAAGGTGTGTCTGGATCCGAAGACATTTGACAGGCATATGCTCCAACAACATTACTAACTTCATACATGTATACCTTTAACAATTCATCATGAAGGACATCAATCAGAGGGAGGGAGTAGGCAGGCCATGGGAGAGAATGGGGGCCGCGGGGGATTATCCGATATTGCCGTACGGCAATATCAGTTATACTAGTTATTCTTATTATTCTTATTATTCTTATTCAGCTCAGGAAAACTGCGATTACTTCAAAACTATTAGAGATATTGGTTTACAAGTAAAGGATGATATGCAACTCCCGTGCGTGCTATTACTCACAAAATTTCATGATCAAATTTCAAGACACTTATGAGTTATGAGGAAAATACAAAAAAAATTTCCGGCGCAGGTTTCTGAGAACCTAAGCATAACTGAGACCTGTTGATTTTTTGTGAGATACCTTGACAAAGTCTCCAGTGCAGAAAGGCGTCTCGTGGAGATTTCATGAATACATTTCAAGATATGATTTTTTGAAAATTTGACATCCCGAAAATTGACTGAAATTTTTTAGAAAAACAGGGAAGGAATGCTTGTAGAAAGCTGAAAATGGGTATACTTACAGACCTACTCTAGTGTACCAACTTCACAAAGTAACGGACCGCTCGGACAAACGGTCTCGGAGCTACGGACGCACAAAAACTCAAACTTCAAGTGGCCATATCTCGGTCCCTATCGCAGCTACAGACTAGTTTCACATATCAGAAGAAAGGTCTGTTTCTCAGCTTTCCAATGATGTATAGCATTATAGTGTCAGACGCGCGGCGTAGAATCGCGTCAGACATTGAAAATTTTATGTCATTTTTTGGGCCTATCAAAACGTTTTCCCTCAAAAAGTGTATGCAGAACTTCATGGATGTTCATCAATAATTTATGCGGGCTACCCAGGTTGGGCCTCCATATTGTGCCAAAAGGAAATTTGCCTAAATCAAATACTTTTTCCTAGAGAATTTTTTTAATTTCAAAATTGAAACGTAAATTGCTCTGGTTATAATCATTCAAATCTCATGAAATTAACACCAAAAAATGTGTTAAATTACGCCCTCTAGCAAGCTACAGGGATATCTTCCTCTTACCTTTAACCAATTTTACATATAACATTTTATATATTCAATTATAACTCATTCATTATTTATCAAAATCAATTAAAACTGATTCGTCATGTTCCTAATTTTTCCCTCTATTTTTGTATGTAAGCACAGCTCCATAACTTGCATGGTTTGTCTACAATAACCCATTAGGGTTAGGGTTTCACCTACCATTCACTGGAAATGTATTGCTTTGAGGGTGGTACCGCTGGGCACCAAACACAGGTCTCCATGCCAAGCGATGTCTCATTTCAATATATCAGCCTCTTCAAGAATTCATCATGAAGGCCATGAACTGGTTGAAGGGAGTAAGCAGGGCAAGGGAGACAGGGGGGGCGCGGGGGATTATCCGATATTGCCGTACGGCAATATCAGTTATACTAGTTATTCTTATTCTTCTTTTTTTTTTCAAAATGGTCCCATGGCGATGAAAGTTGGTCAGAAGGTTAATCAGTTATTCAGTATTGTGCAAGTGGGTCATTTGATGTCATTTTCACAGTTGTCTTTTTCACAGAGGCGTTCAAAGTCGAAAATTTGTAAACTTTAAGGTTGAATAACTGAAAAAGTATTTGAGATAATGAGTCAAGAGTCAAAATCATGTGATAAAAAGTTGTTGCCTATGTATTGGTACAACTGATATGAGAGTTGGTCCAACGGGTAAAGGGCTAGAGCAGAATGAGCAGTTTTTGGTCTGCGAACAAGATCTCAAGTTACGTAATAGATGGAATCATGGTGATTGTGACAAAAGTTGGCCAGTATCTCGGGCCAGTGCAGTGTGCAATATGGTTTGGATGTGTAGACTACTTTTTGAAATATGGCAATTTTTCAAAATCTAGGGTTCGAAATTTAGGTGGAATTGTAAAATCTCCTTGAAGCAGTAGTCTGAGGTGATCAAAATGTAAATGAACTACCCTTAACTTTACCAAAAAAGACTATTTTGACCAAAAAATTTGACAAAAAGATGATATTTGAAGGTGATATGAGCCATTAAAGTTTAAAAAGTACAATTTTCCAAAAATTCTCAAAATTACGTTCTTTTCAACCAATCAAATGAAAAGTCTGGCGTCTAGTACTCAAAAACATGGTTATCAAAAGCCCCCTATTGCAATTGTTTCATATCCTCAACTGAACTTGTAAAAAATTGTGAAAAATGGTACTTCGCAACTTACATGACATTTTGCATAAATCATTTAATTTGAGTGGGAAATAGCACTTCTACAGCTTTCTGTAAATTAAATGATCCCCCAATACCACATACTGCAATCACATGAGAACATTAATTTTCACCTGTGACAATTTCCGCATGGTCAAATTAGAGGTCAAAGATTAAGGGAAAATTGATCAATTTGGAAGATGATTTTTTTTTACTAGGAAGGAATATTTCAATTTTCTTGATTTTAAGAGCAGATGTAGACCAAATACTTCTGGTTATTTGTTGCAAATAACAAGTCTGTAGCTACATCAACCTCTGAGCAGTAAGGGTCAAAAAAACGACAAAACGATCAGCAAAAAATTCATTTTCACATGATGCAGGTGTGACAGGTTCACACTGTAAGACGTTGTGGCCGCATAAATTAGCATACATTAGCCGTATATGGAGTGCTCCTCTGGCCAGTTCATTTGTGTGCTGGTTACAAGGGCAGGCCTACTGATTGGAACAGTAGTCTGCTATCATGCTTTTGGGAGACAGGACTCTGAGTCACATTCTGAGTCACGATTCTCAGTCATTGCTCTGAGTCGAGACTCGCTGTCAGGCATCGGAGTCAGGCCTCGGAGTCAGGACTGTCAGGACTGTCAGTCAGGCCTGTCGGTCAGGACTGTCAGTCAGGACTGTTCCTCAGGACTATCAGTCAGGACTGTCAGTCAGGACTCTGAGTCAAGACTCTCTGAGTCTGGACTTTGAGTCAGGACTTTGATTCAGGACTGTTGGGAGTCAGGACTCTGAGTCAGGACTCTGAGTCAGGACTCTGAGTCAGGACTCTGAGTCGGGACTCTGAGTCAGGACTCTGAGTCAGGACTCTGAGTCGTTACTCTTAGTCATGACTCTGAGGCATGACTGTGAGTCGTGAATCTGAGTCGTGACTCTGAGGTGTGTCACGACTCAGATTCATGACTCACAGTCATGCCTCACAGTCACGACTAAGAGTCACGACTAAGAGTCACGACTCAGAGTCACGACTCAGAGTCACGACTCAGAGTCACGACTCAGAGTCACGACTCAGAGTCACGACTCAGAGTCACGACTCAGAGTGACTGCGTATATCTTTAGAGATTAACACAATAATCTCTAAAGATATACGCAGTGCAGAAAGGAGCATAATTGCAATAACTTTAAAAGTTTTTTTTATATGATTTTTTTAAATAAGGGAATTCCCAAAAATTTTAATAAAATGTTTCAAAATCTAGGAAAAAATGCTCCAATTAACATGAAATTGCATGCAGTTGGAGCTTAATGATAGTGTAGCAATCCACTAAAATTTCAATTTTCTAGCTTCAGCGGTATCGGCGCTATCGCGTCACAAAAACGCGTTTTTCAATCGTTCATATCTCCGTTTCTATAATAGTTACAACAAAATAAGAAACACCATCAGAAAGCTCTGTTTCTCAGCTTTCAGATGGTATATAGCACTATACTGTAACTACGTTCGTTAAAAATCGCGGTAGACCCTGAAAAGTTTATCTCACTTTTACCTCCGCAAATGCTTCTCTATGGCAGGAAACACACTGACAAATTATTCAGGCCATTTACCCCTTTCATCACTTCTCAAGCTTCACTGCACATATTCTCTTTTGCAATCAATAATATGCAGCTCATTACAATTTTTGCATCCATTAGGGCATAGGAAATGGAGAAGGGAAGGGGGTAGGGGGATGGAAGGGGGAGGGGGAATTTATCTTTGTAATTGTGCACAATTACAGGTGTACTAGTTATAAATTCCCCCGTTAGGGGAATTTATATTGTTTTTGTTCGGTTTTTTTTTTCATCATCTTATTCTTTGTTTTTCGCTTTTCTTTTTATTTTTCGTCAACATTTTGACAGGCTGTATTTCAGAAACTATTTGCAATAACTACATGAAAAGAAAGGGGCACTTTGCTTTTGGTAAACAGTTTTATGGACTGTAATAATATTGTGTAATTTCCAGTTTGATGGTAATTGCGCAGCAAATTGATAAAAAATTTGTCGTCACGGTTTTAGAAGAACCAATGAGTGAAATTACACCAAATTTTTACACAATCATCTCTAGAGATATACGCAGTGCGGAAAGGAGGCTTTTGGCAATATCTTAAAAAGTTTTTTTTATATGAATTTTTCAAATAAGGGAATTCCCAAAATTGCCACTAAATTTTTCCAAAAACTAACAAGAAATGCTCCAATCAAGCTGAAATTGCATGCAGTTACAGTCATACTATAGTGTAACAATCCACTAGAATTTCAACTTTCTAGCGTTAACGGAATCGGCGCTATAGCACCACAAAAAGCCTATTTTTCAAACGCCGATAACTCAGCCCCTATTAAAGCTACAGAAAAATGAAAAATACCACCAGAAAGCTCTGTTTCTTAGCTTTCACATGGTATATAGCATAATACTCTAGCGCTGTCCGTTCAAAATCGCGTTAGACCCTGAAAATTTTATCTCACTTTTTTCCTCCACAAATGCTTCTTATGGCTGGAAACACGTTTTCCTGGCCATATGCCAATTTCATCGCTTCTCATACTTCACTGGCAGCACATTTTCTTTATTGAAATAAATGCAGACCCAATTACATTTCTGTGTGAATCATCGGATGGGGAAGGTAGAAGGGAAGGGGCAGGGGGATGTCAGGGGGCAGGGGGATGTAAGGGGGCAGGGGAGAGGAAGGGAAGGGGGGAATTTATCTTTGTAATTGTGCACAATTACAGGTGTACTAGTTATAAATTCCCCTGTTAGTTATGAATTCCCCGTAGGGGAATTCATCTTGTTATTGCTGATTTTGTTATTATTAAGAACTTCCCGTAGGGAAGTTCTTATTGATATTGTACGTATTCTTATTATAAATTCCCCCGTTAGGGGAATTTATATTGTTTTTGTTCGGTTTTTTTTTTCATCCTATTTAAGAACTTCCCGTAGGGAAGTTCTTATTGATATTGTACGTATTCTTATTATTCTTTATTTATTATTATTTATTATTATTATTATTCTTATTCTTCCAACTTTTTGACTTTTTAAAATGTTGAATAACTCCTTTACCAGAAGACATATGTCAATTTGCATGTATACAGCATTAAGACACTGTAAAATTCCTTCTATGCTGGGAATTACACATCGGAATTCCGTTTGACATAGGAATTACAGTCGATATTGACAAAAAATTTCCGATTCCGGTTTTGGGAAAACTTTCAATTGGAATTTATTGAAAATTTTTCCTGTTAATCTTGAATGGAATATGCAGTGCAGAAAGGAGCCTGGTGGTAATAGGGTGAATAGTTATGGAGAAAAAAAAATTCAAAATTTGAAGAAACCAAAATTTTGGGGGGTGATGTCATGAAAAACCATGATTGAAATGTCAGATTTTTATGTCCTTACAGGAATTGTTAGTACTACCAGGGTATAGTGTCTGTGCAAAAGTATGGCATCCCAGGTCCAATACTTTTGCTGCCACAGGGCTTCAAAAGTCGAACATTTGATGGGCTGTATCTCCTTAATATTGGTCCTAGAATGACAATGACAATGACAATGACAATGACAAATTTTATTTAGAGTCGGTTTTGTAAACCAAAACAATAGTACAGACACTAGTGTCACCGACGAATATAGAAATAACAGATACAAATAAAAACATGATAAAAGAAATAACATGAATAAAAACCCGGTGTAACAAGATAATTAGTGATGACTAATTCCATTAAAAAGATAAGATTAAGTTACACTAGTTTAATTAAATCAAGTTTACTTAGTTCTTCCCTGAACTTATCCAATGTCTCTAATTCCTTAACTCTGTTAGGTAACTTGTTCCAAAGGGAACTTCCCAAGTGGGTAAATGTTCGTAGTCCATAGTTTGTAGTCCGCCTATGGTACATTGTCAATTGTAACGTTCTACATAAATCATAGTTTGAAACCTTACGTTTAAACATTTCTCTTACGTACTCCGGTGAAATATCATTACACGCTTTATAAACTTCAATAATAATTGATTGTAACCTAGATTCTTCCAATGATTTACATTTTGATTTTTCTAACAAAGAGTGATAATCAGATAAGTAATCATCAAAAACAATTCTAAGTCCTCTTTCTTGTAATCTTTCTAGTTTTTTAGTGTCGCCTTTGGAGCAGAAGTGCCACACAGTTCTGCAATATACAAGATTGCTTAATACAAAAGATCTAAAGATCGCCATTCTTGCATCTAAAGGGATATACCTTGCAATTCTTTTTAAGGCACACAACTGCCAAGCAGTTTTTCTACAAATGTTTCTGACATGTAATTTATAATCTAGCATTTGGTCCAATGTGACACCAAGTAACTTCACACATTCGTTTTCCTCAATAACAATGTCATCCAGAATTAATCTAACAGTGTCTGTTTTCCTTCCAAAAACAATAAACTGGAACTTAGTAGGATTGGCTTGCATTTGATTATTAATAAACCAATTGATAGCTACCTTAGTACCACTAGTTAATCTATCTAATAAAATTGATCTAGTGGGTGCGGAGGCAACAATAGTGTTGTCATCCGCATAGTTTGCTATACTAAAGTCTGAAGAAAGTAATAGAAGCAGGTCATTCATAAAGAAGTTGAATAGCACAGGGCCCAAAATGGAGCCCTGCGGTATTCCCTTCTTTATGAGTGACCAATCACTTCTGGTGTTACCTATTTTGACACGTTGAGTTCTCCCTCGGAGATAGCTGGTAAGCAAAATCAGAGCTTCTCTATTCAAATTGTAGGCATTTAATTTAGCAATAACCAAATCATGAGGGAGGCAATCAAAGGCCCGAGACAGGTCCATGAGCACAGCACCAGTGTGCTCACGCCTGTCCAGGGAACCCTTGATTGCCTCCGTAACATGTAAAAGAACTTGCTCCGTACTGAAATTTGGTCTGTACGCCGAGAGCGTTTTAACAAAGACAGTGTTGCTTAATTTTTTCAACTGAGAATCAATACTTTTCTCAAAAAGTTTTGATAACGTTGTCAGAATACTGACTGGTCTAAAATTTGCTTTATTTAGGATGCACATTTTTTTGTGCAGTGGACTAATTTCAGCATGTTTGAGCATCTGAGGAAATTTACTGTCTGAGAACATGTCATTAATCAAGCATGCTAGAAACAAACCACGGACATTTTTGGAAAGCTCAGAATGTCAGCTTTCCAATAATGTACAGCAATATCCTGTACCACTTCTGGTTTAGAATCACGGTGGACATTGAAAATTTTATGTCACTTTTTGGGCCGATAAAAATGTTTTTGGTAAAAAAGTGTGTGAAGAACTTCATGGATGTTCATGCAAAATTTATGTAGGATACCCAGGTTGGGCCTCCACATTGTACCAAAAGGACAATTGCCTACATCAAATACTTTTTCCCAGAGAATTTTTTTAATTCTAAAATTTAAACGTAAATTGCTCTGGTTATAACTGTTCAAATCTCATGAAATTAACACCAAAAAATGCATAAAATTATGCCCTCTAGTGTGCTACAAGGATATTTTCGTCTTACCTTTAATCAATTTTACATCTAACATTTTATATATTCAATTATAACTCATTAATTAAATATCAAAATCAACTAGTATACTAAATTGCACAGCAATTTAAAGGAAGAACTTCCCTTCCCTTCCTATCCCTTCCTTTCCTTCCAATCCCTTCCCTGCTCTGCTATTCTAGTTCCTTGCATTCCTTTCCTTTCCATTGCTTAATAGTTTGTTTATGTTATCCTGGAGCGAAACATCGATGCTGCTTTGACCTTGCCTGAAATAGTCCATGGAACTGCACAAACAGGCACACATAGTCATATATCGCTTGGCATGGAGCCAGGCCTTTGGTGGGCGATGGTACCATCCTGAAAGCAATACTTTGATGAAACCCTAACCCTAATGATTTGTTATGGACAAACCATAAGAGCTTGGAAGATGTGCTTACATACACACAGAGGGCAAGCTGTCAGCAACATGTCAAATTAGTTTTAAGTGATTTGCAGCAGTATTTCACAAGTTATAATTGAATTATAAATTTAATGGAAAAAATATGAGGTTATTTGCAAACAATAGGGCAACAAATGAGCAACATATCATATCAATTGTAAGTGATTTGAAGCATTATTGGAAGAGTTTAAATAGGATAAAAAAATTCATGGTAGGAACATGTGCTTACATGCAAAAATAGAGCAAAATATTAGCAATATGTCAAATTAGTTTTAATTGATTTTAATTAATATTTAATGAGTTATAATTGAATATGTAAAATGTGATATGTAAAATTGGCTATTAGTGAGAGGTATATGCCCTTGGAGCTCATAAAAGTGCATAATTTTACGCATTTTTTGGTGTTAATTTCATGACATTTGAATGAGTAGAAGCTGAGCAATCTACATTAGAATTTTGAAAGGAAAAAAATTCTCAAGGGAAAAGTTTTTGAAGTAGAAAAATATCCTTTGGACACATTATGCAGGGCCATAACGGGTACCACTAAAAAAATTAACATGAACATCCATGAAGAGCTTCATATTTTTTTGGGCAAAATAGGTGTCCGGAGACCCAAAAAGTGACATAAAATTTTCAATGTCTGACGCGATTCTATACCGTACGTCATACAGCATATTGCTATATATCAATGAAAAGCTGACATTCTGAGGTTTCCAAAAATGGCCATTTTTTCTTTCTAGGATCAATATTAAGGGAGATACAGTCCATCAAATGTTCAACTTTTGAGGCCCTGTGGCACAAAAAGTATAGGACCTGGGATGCCATACTTTTGCACTGACACTACACCCCAGTAGTAGCAACAATTCCTGTAAGGACATAAAAATCTGACATTTCAATCATGGTTTTTCATGACATCACCCCTCGAAATTTCTCTATGCTCCGATTTTGAACTTTTTTTTCTCCAAAGCTATTCACCGTATAGCCACTAGGCTCCTTTCTGCAATGCATATTCCATTAGAGATTAACAGGAAAAAATTTCATGACATTCTGACTGACAGATTTCCCAAAACCGTACTCGGAAATTTTTCGTGAAGATTGCCCGTAATTCCTATGTCAAACGGAATTCCGATGTGTAATTCCCAGCATAGAAGGAATTTTATAGTGTCTTAATGCTGTATATATGCTAATTGACATATGTCTTCTGATAAAGAAGTTATTCAAAATTTTAAAAAGTCAAAAAGTTGGAAGAATAAGAATAATAAAGAATAATAATAATAAGAATAATAATAATAAGAAGAATACGTACAATATCAATAAGAACTTCCCTACGGGAAGTTCTTAATTAAAACTAATTTGGCACATTCCTAATTTTTTCCTCTATTTTTGCATGTAAGCACATCTCCATAACTCTGATGGTTTGTCTACAACAAGCCATTAGGGTTAGGGTTTCACCTACCATTCACTCAAAATGTATTGCTTTGAGGGTGGTACCGCTGGCCAACACACACTGGTCTCCATGCCAAGCGATGTGTGATTTCAATATATATGACTGTATACTACATGCCCTACTGCCAGATTAACGTTTTTGCCAAGTGAAACCGCTTCAGCATGGAAGGTAAGGCGATGGAAGGGGAGCAAGGAAGGGAAAGGATTGGAAGGGAAGGGATTGCAAAGAAGGGATTGCAAGGAAGGGAAGGGATTGGAAGGGAAGGGAAGTTCTTCCTTTAAATTGCTGTGCAATTTAGTATACTAGTTATAAATTCCCCCGTTAGGGGAATTTATATTGTTTTTGTTCGGTTTTTTTTTTCATCCTATTTTTTGTTTTTTTTCTTATTTTTCGTCAACACTTTTGAGAGCTCATATTTCTGGAACTATTTATGATATCTTCATAAAAATACATACCTATAATGCACTTGCAAAGTACTATAACATCCTGGAATTACGGAGCGTAATTACTAGTACTCTGGAAATTACGTCCAAAATTCATAAAAAATTTGTGTCAACGGTTCTGGAATAACCGCAATACGAAATAACACCAAATTGTAACACAATAATCTCTAAAGATATACGCAGTGCGGAAAGGCGGCATTTGGCAATATCTTTAAAAGTTTTTTTTATATGAATTTTTCAAATAAGGGAATTCCCAAAATTGCTACTAAAATTTTCCAAAAACTAGGAAGAAATGCTCCAATCAAGCTGAAATTGTATGCAGTTACAGTCATACTATAGTGTAACAATCCACTAGAATTTCAACTTTCTAGCGTTAACGGAATCGGCACTATAGAACCACAAAAACGCTATTTTCAAGCGCGGATAACTCAGCTCCTATTAAAGCTACATAAAAATAAAAAACACCACCAGAAAGCTCTGTTTCTTAGCTTTCACATGGTATATAGCATTCTACTGTAGCGCCGTCCGTTAAAAATCGCGGTAGACCCTGAAAATTTTATCTCACTTTTTTCCTCCCCAAATGCTTCTTATGGCTGGAAACACTTTTTCCTGGCCATATGCCAATTTCATCGCTTCTCATACTTCACTGCCTGCACATTTTCTTTGTTGAAATAAATGCTGACCCAATTACATTTCTGTGTGAATCATCGGATGGGGAAGGTAGAAGGGAAGGGGCAGGGGATGTAAGGGGGCAGGGGGATGTTAGGGGGCAGGGGGATGTAAGGGGGCAGGGGAGACGAAGGGAAGGGGGGAATTTATCTTTGTAATTGTGCACAATTACAGGTTTACTAGTTCTTTTTATTTTTCGTCAACACTTTGACAGCCTTTATTTCCAAAACTACTTGAAATATTAAGCTGAAAATACAGATTACTTTTGCTTTTGGTGAACAATTTCAGGTATTAGAATTACAGAGCGTAATTTCTAGTAAGCTGGGAATTACACAGTAAATTCCTAAAAAATTTGTGTGCACGGTTTTGGAAGAACCAATTAAGGAAATTTCACCAAATTTTTACTCAATTATCTCTAAAGATATACGCAGTGCGGAAAGGAGGCTTTTGGCAATATCTCTAAAAGTTTTTTTTATATGAATTTTTCAAATAAGGGAATTCCCAAAATTGCTACTAAAATTGTCCAAAAATTAGGAAGAAATGCTCCAATCAAGCTGAAATTATATGCAGTTACAGTCATACTATAGTGTAACAATTCACTAGAATTTCAACTTTCTAGAGTTAACGGTATCGGCGCTATAGCACCAAAAAAACGCTATTTTCAAGCGCCGATAACTCGGCTCCTATTAAAGCTACAGAAAAATAAAAACACCACCAGAAAGCTCTGTTTCTTAGCTTTCACATGGTATATAGCATTCTACTGTAGCGCCGTCCGTTCAAAATCGCGGTGGACCCTGAAAATTTGATCTCACTTTTTTCCTCCCAAATGCTTCTTATGGCTGGAAACACTTTTTCCTGGCCATATGCCAATTTCATCGCTTCTTATACTTCACTGGCTGCACATTTTCTTTGTTGAAATAAATGCTGACTCAATTACATTTCTGTGTGAATCATCGGATGGGGAAGGTAGAAGGGAAGGGGCAGGGGGATGCAAGGGGGCAGGGGAGAGGAAGGGAAGGGGGGAATTTATCTTTGTAATTGTGCACAATTACAGGTGTACTAGTTAAGAACTTCCCGTAGGGAAGTTCTTATTGATATTGTACGTCTTTATTATGAATTATTATGAATTCCCCGTAGGGGAATTCATCTTGTTATTGCTGATATTGTTATTATTATTTTTCTACGGCCTCCAAAAAAAAATTTTGAAAGGCAGATTATGAGAACAGTGATCAAAATAAAACAAAATGGACAGAACTTCCTTACAGATTGACAGAAACACTATTATCAGAGGTAATTACATGGTGCAATTACTTCTCAGTGAGACGTAATTCCAGAAATTTTTTTTTATATTTTATTCACCGTTTCTCATAAACTAAGACAGATAAAGACATGGGAATTTTTTTCAAAATACCTCAGACACTTATCCAGTGCAGAAAGGAGCCTGAAGGAATTCCGTTGAAAAAATTCCAAGTTATGATTTTTTGTAAAAACGGAATTCCGAAAAAAGGAATTTCAACCTTCAGAAAACAAGGAAGGAATACTCAGATCAAGCTGAATTTATATGTGCATGCAGTCTTACCCTAGTCTAACGATCCGACAAAATTTTGTTGTCATCGCATAAACGGTATCGGCGCTATGGCCGCACAAAAACTCAATATTCAATTGCCGATATCTCAGTTGCTATTAAAGCTACAGAAAAAATAAAGACACCATCAGAAAGTTCAGTTTCTCCTCTTTCAGATGATATATAGCATTTGACTTTATCAGAAAGTTTTTATATCTCGCGTAAGACATTGAAAATTTCATGTCTGTTTTTGGCCTCATCAAAACTTTTGGCCCAAAAAAAACTATGAAGCTCTTCATGGATGTTCCTGAATATTTATTTAGAGGTACCCAGTATGGGCCTGCATGATGTCTCCAAAGAAAAATGTTCTACTTCAAGTACTTTTGCCTTGAGAATTTTTTGAATTTCAAAATTGCAATGTAAATTGCTCAGCTTCTACTCATTCAAATTTCATGAAATTAGCACCAAAAAATGCGTAAAATTATAGCCATTTATGTGCTCCAAGAGCATTCACCTATTTTGTATAGCCAATTTTACATGAGCAATTTCACATATTCAATTATAACTCATTAATTATTCATCAAAATCAATTAAAACTCATTTGACATATTACAAATTTTTTGCCCTATTTTTCCATGTAAGCACATATCCCTACCATAAATTTTAAAATCCTATTAAAACTCTCCCAATAATGTTTCAAATCCCTTAAAATTGATATGACGTGTTGCTTATTTGTTGCCCTATTGTTTGCAAATAAGCACATATTTTTTCCATTAACTTTATAATTAAATTACAACTTGTGAGATACTGCTGCAAATCACTTAAAACTAATTTTACATATTGCTGACTGCTTGCCCTCTGTATGTATGTAAGCACATCTTCCTAGCTCTTATGGTTTGTCCGTAACAAATCATTAGGGTTAGGGTTTCATCAAAGTTAAGCTTATGGTAAGTCAAATTGTATTGCTTTGAGGGTGGTATCATTCCTCGCAGCACACCTGCCTGCATGCTAAGCGCTATATTAGTCAGTATGTGCAAATCTACACTCTCATTGACTGCCTAGCGACCAAAAGAAGCCTGGCAATCCAAATGGCAAAGGTAGGAATGGAAGAAGAGGGAATGGAAGGGGAGGGAATGGAAGAGGGTTGATTGGAAAGGGGATGGAAGGGAAGGGAATGGAAGGCAAGGAAAGGGAGGGTATATAGGGAGGGAATACGGGGGAGGGGAATTCATATCTTAAAATTGCTGTGCAATTTTAATTATTCTCTAGTTATTATTATTATTCTTCTTCCGCCACATTTTGGTCATTCCTTAAATGTTAAATAACTTCTGACCAAATTACTATTTCTACATAAAAAGGAAAACACTATTTTGACAGTGTAAAATTCCTTCTGTGCTGGGAATTACGCATCGGAATTCCGTTTGGCATAGGAATTACAGGCAATCTTGAACAAAAATTTCCGATTCCGGTTTTGGGAAAACTGTCAGTCAGAATTACATGAAATTTTTCCCTGTTAATCTGTAATGGAATATGCAGTGCGGAAAGGAGCCTAGTGGTAATAGGATGAATAGTTATGGAGAAAAAAAAGTTCAAAATTCGAGCAAACCGGAATTTCGAGGGATGATGTAATGAAAAACCATTATTGGAATGTCAGATTTTTATGTCCTTACAGGAATTGTGAGTACTACCAGGGTATAGTGTCTATGCAAAAGTATGGCCTCCCAGGTCCAATACTTTTGGTGCCACAGGGCCTCAAAAGTCGAACATTTGAGCGGCCGTATCTCCCTTAATATTGGTCCTAGAAACAAACCAGGGACATTTTTGGAAAGCTCAGAATGTCAGCTTTCCAATGGTATATAGCATTGTTCGCTTGGACGTCCGAGGGAAAATTTCGCTTAACAGTGAAAATTTCATGTCACTTTTTGGCCCGATCAAAACACATTAGGCTACAAAAACCAATGAAGATCTTCATGGATGTTCATGAATATTTGTTTACTCGTACCTGGCCTAGACCCCTATAATGTGGCCGAAGGAAATTTACCTCCATCAAATAGTTTTACCTAGAGAATTTTTTTCAATTTCAAAATTCAAATGCCAATAACTTTATTCCTAATGACTCAAATTTCACCAAAACAACGTTAAAGGATGTGTAAAATCATGGACTTCATTTCATTTAATGTAACCATGCATGTCAGAACAACAGGCAATTTTACATGAATTTTTTGGTGTTTTCAATTATAACTCATCCATTTATGCTTCGAGTCAGTTAAAACTGATGTGATATGGTGCTGAGTGTGTGCCCTATTTATGTATACAAGCACCTTTTCCTAGCTTTTATGGTTTGCCTGTAGGAAGTCATTAGGGTTAGGGTTTCATGAAAGTGTATTGCTTTCAGGGTGGTACCTCTGGCCACAAAAGGTTTGCATCCATGCCAAGCGATATATCACTAAGTACATATGTATGCCTGTTGTTCTACTTCCATGCACGGTGGCAAGCATTTCAAAGTAGGAGCAATGATAGTCACTGCCGAATCAAAACATGCTAAGCTCTGGAAGGCAAATGAATGCAAGGAACTGGAAGAGAAAGGGAGAGCTAGGATTGGAAGGGAAGGGAAGGGATAGGAAGGGAAGGGAAGTTCTTCCTTTAAATTGCTGTGCAATTTAGTATACTAGTTATTATTATTATTATTCTTATTATTTTTCCGACCACTTTTTTCCATTTCTAAAATGATGAATAACTGACAAACTATGTAATGTATCTCTATGAAAGTATAATTGCATAGGCACATCAGGGAACTCCCTCAGTGGTGGGAATTACGCATGGGAATTACGTACGACATGGGAATTACAGCGATTTTCTATGAAAAATTTCTGCTTCCGGTTTTGAAGAAACTGTTTGTTGGTTTGCCATGAAATTTTTTTTACATAATCTACAAAGGAATATGCAGTGCAGAAAGGAGCCTAGTGGTAAACGGCTTGATAGATCTTGACATAAAAAAGTTCAAAGTTTAGGCAAAACGAAATTTCCAGGGGTCATGTCATGAAAAACCATGATGCAATTATCAGATTTTCATGTCCTTCAGGAAATGATGAGTACTACTTGGGTAGACTGTCTATGCAAAAGTATGGGACCCAGCTCCAATACTTTTGGCGCCACAAGGCCTCAAAAGTCCAACTTTTGAAGGGCTGTAACTCCCTTAATATTTAACCAAGAAGAAAAAGAAAACCCTTTTTGGAAAGCTCAGAATGTCAGCTTTCCAGTGATATATAGCATTATTCCCTTGGGCATCCAAGAGAAAATTTCGCTTAACAGTGAAAATTTCATGTCACTTTTCGGGTCCACCAATACACATTGTGCTACAAAAACCTATGAAGATCTTGATGGATGTTCATGAATATTTTTTCTGTCATGCCCAGCCTGGACCCCTATAATGTGGCCAAAGGAAATTTACATACATCAAATACTTTTTCCTAGAGAATTTTTTCCAATTTCAAAATTCAAATGCCAATAACTCAATTCCTAATGACTACAATTTCACCAAAAAAACCTTAAAGGGTGTGTAAAATCATGGTCTTCATTTCATTTAATGTAACCATGCTTGTCAGAGCAAAAGCCAATTTTACATGAATTTTTTGGTGTTTTCAATAATAACTCATCCATTTTTGCTGCAAGTCAATTAAAACTGATGTGACATGGTGCTCACTGTTTGCCCTATTTATGTATGTAAGCACCTTTCCCCAGCTTTTATGGTTTGCCTCTAGGAATTCATTAGGGTTAGGGTTTCTTGAAAGTGTATTGCTTTCAGGATGGTACCTCAGGCCACTAAAAGTCTCGCTCCATGCCATTCCATATATCACTAAGTACATATGAATGGCTGTTGTTGTATTTCCATGGACTATGCCAAGCATTTCAAAGTCGCAAAAATGATAGTCATTACAAAACATGCTAAGTTCTGGAAGGCAAAGGAATGCATGGAACTGGAAGAGAAAGGGAGAGATAGGATTGGAAGTGAAGGCATTTGAAGGGAAGGGAAGGGATTTGAAGGGAAGGGAAGTTCTTCCTTTAAATTGCTGTGCAATTTAGTATACTAGTTATAATCCCCCGCCGCTTGCGGGGGATTATATTGATATTGTTCGTTTTATTATTATTAAGAACTTCCCGTTAGGGAAGTTCTTATTGATATTGTACGTATTCTTTATTATTATTATTATTATTCTTTATTATTATTCTTCCAACTTTTTCACTTTTTTAAATGTTGAATAACATCTGAACCAGAAGAGATACGTCAATTAGCACCTATACAACATTCAGACACTATAAAATTCCTGCTATGGTGGGAATTACGCATCGGAATTCCGTTTGACATAGGAATTACAGGCGATCTTGACAAAAAATTTCCGATTCCGGTTTTGGGAAAACTGTCAGTTGGAATTTCATGAAAATTTTTCCTGTTAATCTTGAATGGAATATGCAGTGCAGAAAGGAGCCTGGTGGTAATAGGGTGAATAGTTATGGAGAAAAAAAAATTCAAAATTTGAAGAAACCGAAATTTTGAGGGGTGATGTCATGAAAAACCATGATTGAAATGTCAGATTTTCATGTCCTTACAGGAATTGTGAGTACTACCAGGGTATAGTGTCTATGCAAAAGTATGGCATCCCAGGTCCAATACTTTTGGTGCCACAGGGCCTCAAAAGTCGAACATTTGATGGCCTGTATCTCCCTTAATATTGGTCCTAGAAACAAACCAGGGACATTTCTGGAAAGCTCAGAATGTCAGCTTTTCAATGGTGTATAGCAATATCCCGTGCGACGTCCGGTTTAGAATCGCGGTGGACATTGAAAATTTCATGTCACTTTTTGGGCCGATCGAAATGTTTTTTGTAAAAAAGTGTGTGAAGAACTTCAAGGATGTTCATGAATAATTTATGTAGGATACCCAGATTGGGCCTCCATATTGTACCAAAAGGAAATTTGCCTACTTCAAATACTTTTTCCTAGAGAATTTTTTTAATTTCGAAATTTTAACGTAAATTGCTCTGGTTATAATTGTCCAAATCTTATGAAATTAACACCAAAAAATACATAAAATTATGCCCTCTAGTGTGCTATAAGGATATCTTCCTTTTACCTTTAACCAATTTTACATATAACATTTTATATATTCAATTATAACTCATTAATTATTTATCAAAATCAATTAAAACTGATTTGTCACATTCCTAATTTTTTGTTCTATTTTTGCCTGTAAGCACATCTCCATAACTCTGATGGTTTGTCTACAACAAGCCATTAGGGTTAGGGTTTCACCTGCCATTTTCTCAAAATGTATTGCTTTGAGGATGGTACCGCTGGTCAACACACACTGTTCTCCATGCCAAGCGATGTGTCTTTTCAATATATGTGACTGTATACTACATGGCCTACAGCAAGCAAACGTCTAGTAACAACAACATTTACCTTTTTGCCAAATGAAACAGCTTCAGCATAGAAGGCAACGGGGTCGAAGGGCAAGGAAGGAATTTGAACAGTAGGAATTGGAAGGCAAGGGATGGCAAGGAAGGGAAGGGATTGCAAGGAAGGGAAGGGATTGGAAGGAAGGGAAGTTCTTCCTTTAAATTGCTGTGCAATTTAGTATACTAGTTATAATCCCCCGCCGCTTGCGGGGGATTATTATAATCCCCCGCCGCTTGCGGGGGATTATATTGATATTGTTCGTTTTACTATTATTATTATTCTTATTATTCAGCTCAGGAAAACTGTGATTACTACAAAACTATTGGAGATAACATCCTGAAACCTCAAACACAATATGTGACTCCGTTGCGTGCTACTTCTTGTGAAATTTCTTGATGAAATTTCATGATACTGACGCGTTATTTAGAAAATAAAAAATAAATTTCTGGCAGCGTTTCCAGGAGAACAAAAGCAAATTGGCTTTTGCTGATTTTTTGTAAGATACCTTGACAAAGTTTCCAGTGCGGAAAGGCGTCTCATGGAAATTTCATGAATATTTTCAGAGATATGAATTTTTCAAAATCAGATGTCATGAAAATTTTCTAAAATTTTTCTGGAAAACAGGGAAGGAATGCTTGTAGAAAGCTGAAAATGGGTACACTTACAGATGTACCCTAGTGTATCAACTTCACAAAGTTACGGACCGCTCGCACAAACGGTCCCGGTGCTACGGACGTCTAAAAACGCAATATTCAATTGCTCATATCTCGGTCCCTATTTGAGCTACAACAAAGTGTGACATATCACAAGAAAGGTCTGTTTGTCAGCTTTCCAATGATATATAGCATGATAGTCTCAGACGCACGGCGTAGAATCGCGTCAGACATTGAAAATTTGTTGTCACTTTTTGGACCTCTCGAAAAGTTTTTGGCCTAAAAATCAATGAAGTTCTTCATCAATGTCCATGAATAATTTTTCCCTTATACCCTTGTGAGGCCTCCATACTGTCCTCAAAGGACATTTGACTACATCAAGTGGTTTCTCCTACAAAATTTTTTGTATTTCAAAATTGAAATGCACATTGCTCAGCTTCTACTTGTTCAAATTTCATGAAATTAACTCCAAAAAATGCATAAAATTATGCCCTATCCTGAATTGCACGGGCATAGAGCTCATAGTAATACTCAATTTTACAATGATGATTTTACATTTGCAATTATAACTCACGCATTAATGCTTCAAATCAATTAAAACTGAAGTTACATGCTGATTATTTTTTGCCCTATTTTGTGGTATAATCCTAGCTTACCAGTCTTTTTTCCTTTGCCTTGAAAAAAAACTTTAAAAATAATTCACAGATGCGTCTTAGTCTGCTGTCGGGGCCATTCTGCCTCACTGCCAGGTTTTGCTCCCAAGCAGCAGCATTACGCCATTGAAAGAGCAGCACACTCAAACATGGTCATCAACAACAGGGCACAGGCCTAGGCCTATCATGACAGGGTAATAATATACATTGAAGGGAAAGGATTTTGTAAGCGTTGGCTGATAGGGCATATGTCCACTATTTATGCACTTAAAAACCTTAATAGTATGAGTGGACAGGCGTATCCATACAAATTATTGAAGTGAATTGAAATAGGAGAATGAGCGGGGCTAGGGTCAAACGGGGCCCGCGGGGGATTATCCGATATTGCCGTACGGCAATATCAGTTATACTAGTTATTCTTATTATTAAGAACTTCCCGTAGGGAAGTTCTTATTGATATTGTACGTATTCTTCTTATTATTATTATTATTATTATTATTATTATTATTATTCTTTATTATTCTTATTCTTCCAACTTTTTGACTTTTTTAAATTTTGAATAACTTCTTTACAAGAAGACATATGTCAATTAGCATCTATACAGCATTAAGACATCATAAAAGTCCTTCTATGGTGGGAATTACACATCGGAAAACCGTGTGACATAGGAATTACAGGCAATTTTCGCGAAAAATTTCCGATTGCGGTTTCGGAAAAACTGTCAGTCAGAATGTCATGAAATTTTTTCCTGTTAATCTCTAATGAAATATGCATTGCAGAAAGGAGCCTAGTGGCTATACGGTGAATAGCTTTGGAGAAAAAAAAGTTCAAAATCAGGGCAAAGAGAAATTTCGGGATGATGTCATGAAAAACCATGATTGAAAAGTCAGATTTTCATGTCCTTACAGGAATTGTTGCTACTACTGGGGTATAGTGTTATTGCAAAAGTATGGCATCCTAGGACCTATACTTTTTGTGCCACAGGGCCTCAAAAGTCGAACATTTGAAGGGCTGTATCTCCCTTAATATTAATCCTAGAAAGAAAAAATGGCCATTTTTGGAAACCTCAGAAAGTCAGCTTTCCATTGATATATAGCAATATGCTGTACGACGTACGGTATAGAATCGCGTCAGACATTGAAAATTTTATGTCACTTTTTGGGTCTCCCAACACCTATTTTGCCCAAAAAAACTATGAAGATCTTCATGGATGTTCATGTTGATTTTTTATGTGGTGCCCAATATGGACCTGCATAATCTGTCCAAAGGAAATTTTTCTACCTCAAATACTTTTTCTTTGAGAATTTTTTTCATTTCAAAATTCAAATGTAGATTGCTCAGCTTCTACTCATTCAAATGTCATGAAATTAACACCAAAAAATGCGTAAAATTATGCCCTTTAATGAGCTCCAAGGGCATATACTTTTCACTAAAAGCCAATTTTACATTAGCAATTTCACATATTCAATTATAACTCATTAAGTATTCATTGAAATCAATTAAAACTAATTTGACATATTCCTAATTTTTTGCTCTATTTTTCCATGTAAGCACGGCTCCATACCTGGGATGGTTTGTCTACAACAAGCCATTAGGGTTAGGGTTTCAAAATGTATTGCTTTGAGGGTGGTACCACTGGCTACCACACACTGGTCTCCATGCCAAGCGATATGTCATTTCAATATATCTGACTGTATGCTACATGGCTTATTGCAAGCAATCATCTTGTAACAGCAAGATTTCCCTTTTTACCAAATGAAACAGCTTCAGGGTGGAGGGCAAGGGAATGGAAGGGGAAGGAAGGAATTTGAAGGGTAGGAATTGGAAGGGAAGGGAAGGGATTGGGAAGGAAGGGAAGTTCTTCCTTTAAATTGCTGTGCAATTTAGTATACTAGTTCTTATTATTATTATTCAGCTCAGAAAAACTGCGATTACTTCAAAAGTATTACAGATACTACGTTACAAGTCAAGGGTAGTATGCAACTCCATTGCGTGCTACTTCACACGAAATTTCATGATCAAATTTCATGACACTTATGAGTTATCAGGAAAATATAAAAAAAATTTCCGGCGCAGGTTTCTGAGAACCTAAGCATAACTGAGAGCTGTTGATTTTTTCTAAGATACCTTGACAAAGTCTCCAGTGCAGAAAGGCGTCTCGTGGAGATTTCATGAACACATTTCAAGATATGATTTTTTGAAAATTTGATATCCCGAAAACTGACCAAAATTTTGTTGAAAAACAGGGTAAGAATGCTCTTAGAGAGCTGAAAATGGGTGAACATACAGATGTACCACAGTGTACCAACTTCACAAAGTTACGGACCGCTCGGACAAACGGTCTTGGCGCTACGGACGTCCAAAAACCCAATTTTCAAGTGCTCATATCTCGGTTCCTATTTCAGCTACAGCAAAGTATCACATATCACAAGAAAGCTCTGTTTGTCAGCTTTCCAATGATGTATAGCATGATAGTGTCAGACGCGCGGCGTAGAATCGCGTCAGACATTGAAAATTTGTTGTCACTTTTTGCACCTTTCGAAAAGTTTTTTGCTTAAAATCCAATGAAGTTCTTCATCAATGTCCATGAATATTTTTTCCCTAATACCCTTGTGGGGCCTCCATACTGTCCTAAAATTACATTTGACTACATCAAGTGGTTTTTGCCACAGAATTTTTTTTATTTCAAAATTGAAATGCACATAGCTCAGCTTCTACTCGTTCAAATTTCATGAAATTAACTCCAAAAAATGCATAAAATTATGACCTACGCTGAACTGCACGGGCATACAGCTCATAGTAATACTCAATTTTACAATGATGATTTTACATTTGCAATTATAACTCATGCATTTATGTTCCGAATCAATTAAAACTCAAATTACATGCTGCTTATTTTTTGCCCTATTTTGTGGTATAGTCATATCTTACCAGTCTTTTTTCCTTTGCCTCGAAAAAAAAGTTTAAAAATAATTCACAGATGCATCTTAGTCTGCTGTCGGGCCATTCTGCCTCACTGCCAGGTTTTGCTCCCAAGCAGCAGCATTACGCCATGCAAAGAGCAGCATACTCAAACACGGTCATCAACAACAGGGCACAGGCTTAGGCCTATCATGACAGGGAAATAATATACATTGAAGGGAAAGGATTTTGTAAGCGTTGGCTGATAGGGCATATGTCCTCTATTTATGCACTTAAAAAC
Organism: Platynereis dumerilii; assembly: GCA_026936325.1. NCBI lineage: Eukaryota > Metazoa > Annelida > Polychaeta > Phyllodocida > Nereididae > Platynereis > Platynereis dumerilii. Next base: position 1,700,029 of record JAPTHN010000077.1, read on the forward strand.
CTTAATAGTATGAGCAGACAGGTGTATTCATACAAATTATTAAAGTGAATTGAAACAGGAGAATAAGCGGGGCTAGGGTCAAACGGGGCCCGCGGGGGATTATCCGATATTGCCGTACGGCAATATCAGTTATACTAGTTATTATTATTTTTCTACGGCCCTCAAAAAAATTTTTTGAAAGGCAGATTATGAGAACAGTGATCAGAATAAAACAAAATGGACAGAACCTCCTTACAGATTGGGAGAAACACTATTATCAGAGGTAATGACATGGTGAAATTACTTCTCAGTGAGACGTAATTCCAGAAATTTGTTTTTATATTGTATTCACCGTTTCTCATAAACTAAGACAGATAAAGACATGGAAATTTTTTTCAAAATACCTCAGACACTTATCCAGTGCAGAAAGGAGCCTGATGGAATTCCGTTGAAAAAATTCCAAGTTATGATTTTTTGTAAAAAAGGAATTCCGAAAAAAGGAATTTCAACCTTCAGAAAACAAGGAAGGAATTCTCAGATCAAGCTGAATTTGTATGTGCATGCAGCCCTACCGTAGTCTAACAATCCCACAAAATGTTGTTGTCATCGCGTAAACGGTATCGGCGCTATGGCCGCAAAAAAACTCAATATTCAATTGCCGATATCTCGGTTGCTATTCTAGCTACAGAAAAAATAAAAACACCATCAGAAAGTTCAGTTTCTCCTCTTTCAGATGATATATAGCATTTGACTTTATCAGGAAGTTTTTATATCTCGCGTAAGACATTGAAAATTTCATGTCTGTTTTTGGGCTCATCAAACTTTTGGGCCCAAAAAAACTATGAAGCTATTCATGGATATTCTGAATATTTTTTTACAGGTACCCACTATGACCCTGCATGATGTCTCCAAAGGAAAAACTTCTACTTCAAGTACTTTTTCCTTGAGAATTTTTTGAATTTCAAAATTGCAATGTAAATTGCTCAGCTTCTACTCATTCAAATTTCATGAAATTAGCACCAAAAAATGCATAAAATTATGACCTTTTATGTGCTGCAAGGGCATATACCTGTTACCAATAGCCAATTATACATGTATGATTTTACATATTCAATAATAACTCAATAAGTATTCATTAAAAATCAATTATAACTAATTTGATATATTGCTAATTTTTTGGCTTATTTTTCCATTTAAGCACAATTTTCTACTTCAAGTACTTTTTCCTTGAGAATTTTTTTAATTTCAAAATTCAAATGCAGATTCCTCAGCTTCTACTCATTCAAATTTCATGTACTTACCACCAAAAACTGCGTAAAATTATGGCCTTTTATGTGCTACAAGGGCATATACCTCTTACTTATAGCCAATTTTACATATCACATTTTACATATTCAATTATAACTCATTAATTATTCATTATAATCAATTAAAACTAATTTGACATATTCCTAATTTTTTGCCCTATTTTTCCATTGAAGCACATCTCCCTACCATAGAATTTATAATCCAATTAAAACTCTTCCAAAACTGTTTCAAATCAGTTAAAATTGATATGATATGTTGCTAATTTTTTGCCCTAGTGTTTGCAAATAAGCAGATCTTCCTACCATTAAATTTATAATTAAATTGTCACTCATGAAATAATGCTTCAAATCACTTGAAACCACTTTGACATATTGCTGACTGTTTGCCCTATGTATGTATAAAAGCACATCTTCCTAGCCCTTATGGTTTGTCCGTAAGAAATCATTAGGGTTAGGGATTCATCAAAGTTACAGTCACGCTTAATTCAAATTGTATTGCTTTGAGGGTGGTATCATTCGTCACAGCACACCTGGCTGCATGCTAAGCGCTATAGGAGTCAGTATGAGCAACTCTACACTTCCATGGACTAAATGGTGACCAACACAGGCCTGGGAATGCAATGGAAGGGGAGGGAATGGAAGGGGGGGATGGAAGAGAAGGGAGTGGAAAGGAAGGGAATGGAAGGAAGGGAATGGAAGGCAAGGAAAGGGAGGGGTTAATCGGGAGGGATTATGGGGGAGGGGAATTCATATCTTAAAATTGCTGTGCAATTTTAATTATTCTCTAGTTAAGAACTTCCCGTAGGGAAGTTCTTATTGATATTGTACGTCTTTATTATTATTATGAATTCCCCGTAGGGGAATTCATCTTGTTATTGCTACTTTTTTTATTATTATTATTATTCTTCGGCCTCAAACATGACTTTTTCATTGCCTATTATGAAAAAACTAATGGAGATACAACAAAAGGGATACAACAGTCAGAAATGTTGGCTGAATCACTATTTTCAGAGGAAATTTCGCAGCGGAATTACTTCTCAGTCTTGCGTAATTCCATAAACTAATTTTTACATTGTTGACACGGTTTCTCAGAAACTAATACAGATAGAGAGATGAAATTTTTTTTCAATATATTTTAGACACTTGCGCATTGCAGAAAGGAGCCTAAATGAATTACGTTGAAGAAATTCCAAGTTATGATTTTTTGAAAAAATGGAATTCCGAAAAATGCCATTTCAACCTCCAGAAAACAAGGAAGGAATGTTCACATCAACCTGCTTTTATATGTGTATGCAGCCCTACCCTAGTCTAACAATCCCACAAAATTTTGTTGTCGTCGTGTAAGCCGTATCGGCGCTATGACCGCACAAAAACGGAATTTTCAATCGCCGATATCTCGCTTACTATTGGACCTACAGAAAAATAAAAAATATCATCAGAAAGGTCAGATTCTCTTCTTTCAGATGATGTATAGAACTTTACTGTAGCTGCTTTATTATAGAATCGCGTCAGACATTGAAAATTTCATGTCACTTTTTCAGCCTCCCCAAAACCTATTTTGCCAAAAAAAACTATGAAGCTCTTCATGGATGTTCATGTTTATTTTTTTAGTGGTGCCCATTGTAGCCCTGCATAATATGTCCAAAGGAAATTTTTCTACTGCAAATACTTTTTCCTAGAGAATTTTTTTAATTTCAAAATTCTAATGCAGATTGCTCAGCTTCTACTGATTCAAATGTCATGAACTTAACACCAAAAAATGCGTAAAATTATGCCCTTTTATGAGCTCCAAGGGCATATACCTGTCACTAATAGTCAATTTTACATTAGCAATTTCACTTATTCAATTATAACTCATTAAGTATTCATTAAAATCAATTAAAACTAATTTGACATATTCCTAATTTTTTGCCCTATTTTACCATGTAAGCACATGTTCCTACCATGAATTTTTTTTTTCTATTTAAACTCTTCCAATAATGTTTCAAATCACTTAAAACTGATATGATATGTTGCTTATTTGTTGCCCAATTGTTTGCAAATAACCTCATATTTTTTCCATTACATTTATAATTAAATTATAACTTGTCAAATACTGCTGCAAATCACTTAAAACTAATTTGACATGTTGCTGACTGCTTGCCCTCTGTGTGTATGTAAGCACATCTTCCTAGCTCTTATGGTTTGTCCATAACAAATCATTAGGGTTAGGGTTTCGTCAAACTTTTGGTTACGGTTAAGTCAAATTGTATTGCTTTGAGGGTGGTATCATTGGTCACAACACACCTGGCTGCATGCTAAACACTATATGAATCTCAGCAACTGTACACTTGCATGGACTACATAGTGTCCAAAAGTGGCCTGGGTATGGAATAGAAAGGGAAGGAATAGCACATGAGGGAATGGATTGGAAGGGAATGCAAGAGGAGGGAGTGGAAAGGAAGGAAGGGAATGGAAGGAAAGGGAAGGGCGGGTAACGAGGGAGGGAATACGGGGAGGGGAATTCATATCTTAAAATTGCTGTGCAATTTTAATTATTCTCTAGTTATTATTATTATTAAGAACTTCCCGTAGGGAAGTTCTTCTTGATATTGTACGTATTCTTATTATAATCCCCCGCCGCTTGCGGGGGATTATATTGATATTGTTCGTTTTATTATTATTATTCTTATTCTTATTATTCTTATTATTATTCAGCTCAGAAAAACTGCGATTACTTCAAGACTATTACAGATACTACGTTACAAGTCAAGGGTAATATGCAACTCCATTGCGTGCTACTTGACACGAAATTTCATGATGAAATTTCATGACACTTCTGAGTTATGAGGAAAATATTTAAAAAAATTCCGGCGCAGGTTTCTGAGAACCTAAGCATAACTGAGACCTGTTGATTTTTTCTAAGATACCTTGACAAAGTCTCCAGTGCAGAAAGGCGTCCTGTGGAGAATTCATGAATACATTTCAAGATATGATTTTTTGAAAATTGGACATCCCGAAAATTGACTGTAACTTTTTTGAAAAACAGGGAAGGAATGCTCGTAGAAAGCTGAAAGTAGGTACACTTACAGATGTACCCTAGTGTACTAACTTCACAAAGTTACGGACCCCTCGCACAAACGGTCTCGGCGCTACGGACGTCCAAAAATGCAATTTTCAAGTGGCCATATCTCGGTCCCTAATTGAGCTACAACAAAATGTTACATATCACAAGAAAGGTCTGTTTGTCAGCTTTCCAATGGTATATAGCATAATAGTGTCAGACGCGCGGCGTAGAATCGCGTCAGACATTGAAAATTTGTTGTCACTTTTTTGGCCTATCAAAACGTTTTCCCTCAAAAAGTGTATGAAGAACTTCATGGATGTTCATCAATAATTTATGCGGGCTACCCTGGTTGGGCCTCCATATTGTGCCAAAAGGAAATTTGCCTACATCAAATACTTTTTCCTAGAGAATTTTTTAAATTTCAAAATTGAAACGTAAATTGCTCTGGTTATAATCGTTCAAATCTCATGAAATTAACACCAAAAAATGTGTTAAATTACGCCCTCTAGCAAGCTACAGGGATATCTTCCTCTTACCTTTAACCAATTTTACATATAACATTTTATATATTCAATTATAACTCATTCATTATTTATCAAAATCAATTAAAACTGATTTGTCATGTTCCTAATTTTTTGCTCTATTTTTGTATGTAAGCACAGCTCCATAACTTGCATGGTTTGTCTGCAATAACCCATTAGGGTTAGGGTTTCACCTACCATTCACTGGAAATGTATTGCTTTGAGGGTGGTACCGCTGGGCACCAAACACAGGTCTCCATGCCAAGCGATGTCTCATTTCAATATATCAGCCTCTTCAAGAATTCATCATGAAGGCCATGAACTGGTTGAAGGGAGTAAGCAGGGCAAGGGAGACAGGGGGGGCGCGGGGGATTATCCGATATTGCCGTACGGCAATATCAGTTATACTAGTTCTTTATTCTTATTCTTCCAACTTTTTGACTTTTTTAAATGTTGAATAACTTCTTTACTAGAAGATATATGTCAATTAGCACCTATAGAGCATTAAGACACTATAAAATTCCTTCTATGCTGGGAATTACGCATCGGAATTCCGTTTGAAATAGGAATTACAGGCAATCTTCACAAAAAATTTCCGATTCCGGTTTTGAGAAAACTGTCAGTCAAAATGTCATGAATTTTTTTCCTGTTAATGTCTGATGGAATATGCAGTGCAGAAAGGAGCCTAGTGGCAATAGGTTGAATAGCTTTGGAGAGAAAAAAGTTCAAAATTTGAGAAAACCGAAATTTCATGGGGTGATGTCATGAAAAACCATGATTGAAATGTCAGATTTTTATGTCCTTACAGGAATTGTTAGTACTACCAGGGTATAGTGTCTATGCAAAAGTATGGCATCCTAGGTCCAATACTTTTCCTGCCACAGGGCCTCAAAAGTCGAACATTTGATGGACTGTATCTCCCTTAATATTGGTCCTAGAAAGAAACCAGGGACATTTTTGGAAAGCTCAGAATGTCAGCTTTCCAGTGGTATATAGCAATATCCTCTAGGATGTCTAGTTTAGAATCGCGGTGGACATTGAAAATTTTATGTCATTTTTTGTCCTGTCAAAACCTATTTTGCCCAAAAAAACTATGAAGTTCTTCATGGATGTTCATGTTTATTTTTTGTGGGGTACCCATTGTGGGCTTGCATATTGCCTCCAAAGGACATTGTTCTACTTCAAATACTTTTTCCTTGAAAATTTTTTTCATTTCAAAATTCAAGTGTACATTGCTCAGCTTCTACTGATTCAAATTTCATGAAATTAACACCAAAAAATGCGTAAAATTATGCCCTTTTATGACCTCTAAGGGCATATACCTCTCACTTATAGCCAATTTTACATTAGCAATTTCACATATTCAATGATAACTCATTAAGTATTCATTAAAATCAATTAAAACAAATTTTACCTATTCCTAATTTTTTCCTCTATTTTTCCATCTAAGCACATCTCCCTACCATGAATTTTTTTGTCCTATTTAAACTCTTCAAATAATGTTTCAAATCACTTCAAAATGATATGATATGTTGCTAATTTGTTGCCCTATTGTTTGCAGTAACCACAACTGCCTCCCATTAAATTTATAATTAAATTATAACTTGTGAAATACTGCTGCAAATCACTTAAAACTAATTTGACATGTTGCTGACTGCTTGCCCTCTGTGTGTATGTAAGCACATCTTCCTAGCTCTTATGGTTTGTCCGTAACAAATCATTAGGGTTAGGGTTTCATCAAAGTATTGCTTTCAGGGTGGTACCATCGCCCACAAAAGGCCTGGCTCCATGCCAAGCGAGATATGAGTATGTATGCCTGTTCGTGCAGTTCCATGGACTATGCAGGGACGGTCATAGCAGCACTTTTGCTCGTGGACAACCTAAACACACTATTAAGCAATGGCAAGGAAAGGAATGCAAGGAACTAGAATAGCAGGGCAGGGAAGGGATTGGAAGGAAGGGAAGGGATAGGAAGGGAAGGGAAGTTCTTCCTTTAAATTGCTGTGCAATTTAGTAAACTAGTTATTATTATTTTTCTACGGCCTTAAAATGATTTTTAAAATGCCAATTATGAGAAAAGTAATGGAGATACAACAAAAGAGATACAAGAGTCATATATGTTGGCTTGAGCCCTATCTTCAGAAGCAATTTCACGGCGGAATTACTTGTCAGTCTTGCGTAATTCCGGAAACTAATTTTAACACTCTGTAAACGGTTTCTCAGAAACTAAGAGAGATAGAGGCATGAAATTTTTTTTCTAAATATTTTAGACAGTTAGCCATTGCAGAAAGGAGCCTAAAGGAATTCCGTTGAAAAAATTCCAAGTTATGATTTTTTGAAAAAACGGAATTCCGAAAAATGACATTCCAACCTCCAGAAAACAAGGAAGGAATGCTCAGATTAAGCTGAATTTATATGTGCATACAGCCCTACCCTAGTCTAACAATATCACAAAATTTTGTTGTCATCGCGTTAACGGTATCGGCGCTAGGGCCGCACAAAAACGCAATTTTCAAACGCCGATATCTCCGTTCCTGTTAAAGCTACAGAAAAATTAAAAACATCAGCAGAAAGTTCAGTTTCTCTTCTTTCAGATGGTGTATAGAACTTTAATGTAGCTTGTTTAGTATAGAATCGCGTCAGACATTGAAAATTTCATGTCACTTTTTGGCCTATCAAAACTTTTTAGCCCAAAAAAACTATGAAGCTCTTCATGGATGTTCATGAGTATTTTTTTTATGGTGCCCAATATGGGCCTGCATAATATCTCCAAAGGAAATTTTCCTACTGCAAGTACTCTTTGCTAGACAATTTTTTTAATTTCAAAATTGAAACATTAATTGCTCAGCTTCTGCTCATTCAAATTACATGAAACTAACACCAAAAGATGCGTAAAATTACTGCCTTTACTGTTCTACAAGGGCATTTACCTATTACTAATAGCCGATTATACACATATCATTTTACATAATCAATGATATTTAATAAATGACTCATTCAATTCAGTTAAAAGTAATATGCCATAATGCTAATTTTTTACTCTATTTTTCCATATAAGCACAGCTCCATACCTCTTATGGTTTGTCTGCAACAAGCTGTTAGGGTTAGGGTTAGGGCTCAGTCAAAATGTATTGCTTTCAGGGTGGTACCATTGCTCACAACACACCTGGCTGCATGCTAAGCGCTATATTACTCAATACGTGGACCTCTGCACTTCTATGCACTAGATTTCAACTCAAGCCAAACTAGCAACATGTCAACCATATCAGGCCTCGGAATGCAACGAGAGGGAATCCAATGAAATGGAATGGGAGGGGAAGGGAAAGGAAGGGAAGGGAATGGAGGGGCAGGGAATGGAGGGGCAGGGAATGGAGGGGCAGGGAATGGAGGGGCAGGGAATGGAAGGGAAGGGAATGGAAGGGAAGGGAATGGAAGGGAAGGGAATGGAAGGGAAGGGAATATGGGGGAGGGGAATTCATATCTTAAAATTGCTGTGCAATTTTAATTATTCTCTAGTTATTATTATTTTTCTACGGATTTTTTCACTTTTTCAATGTTGAATAACTCATAACCTGCCTGAGAAATCTGAAATTAAGCAATTACTACATGAAAATACCATAAAAGACTTCATGTGTCTGGAATTACACATCGGAAATACCAAGGACTTTGGAATTACAGCCAATATGCATAAAAAAAGTTTATTCGTCGATTTGAGAAAACCAGTAGTTGGTTTTTCATGAAAGTTTTTTTACATATTGTCCATGGAAGTGCGCAGTGCGGAAAGGAGTCTAAAGGAATTCCGTTGGAAAAATTCCGGGTTATGATTTTTTTGGTAAAACGGAATTCCGAAAAATGACATTCCAACCTTCAGAAAACAGGAAGGAATGCTCAGATTGACCTGAATTTATATGTGTGTACAGACCTACCCTAGTCTAACAATCTCACACAATTTTGGCATCGCAGGTCAAATACTTTTTGTGCCACAGGGCCGCAAAAGTAGATTTTTTGGAGGCCTGTATCTCCCTTAATATTAATCCTACAAATAAAAAATGAACATTTCTGAAAACCTCAGAATGTCAGCTTTCCAATGATGTATAGTAACATCCTGTAGGGCGTACGGTATAGAATTGCGTCAGACATTGAAAATTTTATGTCGCTTTTTGGGCCTCCCAAAGCCTATTTTGCCAAAAACTACTATGAAGCTCTTCATGGATGTTCATGTCGATTTTTTATGTGGTACCTATTATGTATCTGCATAATGTGTCCAAAGGAATTTGTTCTACTTGGAGTACTTTTACCTGGAGAATTTTTTTAATTTCAAAATTCAAATTTAGATTGCTCAGCTTCTACTCATTCCAATTTCATGAAATTAACACCAAAAAATGCGTAAAATTATAGCCTTTTATGTGCTCCAAGAGCATTCACCTATTTTGTATAGCCAATTTTACATGAGCAATTTCACATATTCAATTATAACTCATTAATTAGTCATTAAAATCAATTAAAACTCATTTGACATATTACTAATTTTTTGGTCTATTTTTCCATGTAAGCACATCTCCCTACCATCAATTTTATCATTCAATTAAAACTCTCCCAATAATGTTTCAAATCCTTAAAATTGATATGATATGTTGCTTATTTGTTGCCCTATTGTTTGCAAATAGACACATATTTTTCCCATTAGCTTTATAATTAAATTACAACTTGTGAAATACTGCTGCAAATCACTTAAAACTAATTTTACATATTGCTGACTGCTTGCCCTCTGTATATATGTAAGCACATCTTCCTAGCTGTTTTGGTTTGTCCGTAACAAATCATTAGGGTTAGGGTTTCATCAAGTTAAGCTTATGGTAAGTCAAATTGTATTGCTTTGAGGATGGTATCATTCCTCGCAGAGCACACTGCCTGCATGCTAAGCGCTATGTTAGTCAGTATGTGCAAATCTACACTCTCATTGACTGCCTAGCGACCAAAAGAAGCCTGGCAATCCAAATGGCAAAGGAAGGAATGGAAGAAGAGGGAATGGAAGGGGAGGGATTGGAAGAAGGTTGATTGGAAAGGGAATGGAAGGGAAGGGAATGGTAGGCAAGGAAAGGGAGGGTATATAGGGAGGGAATACGGGGGAGGGGAATTCATATCTTAAAATTGCTGTGCAATTTTAATTATTCTCTAGTATATTCCCCTGCCGCGAGCGGGGGATTATATTGATATTGTTCGTTTTATTATTATGAATTCCCCGTAGGGGAATTCATCTTGTTATTGCTGATTTTGTTATTAAGAACTTCCCGTAGGGAAGTTCTTATTGATATTGTACGTATTCTTATTATTCTTTATTATTATTCTTCCAACTTTTTCACTTTTTTAAATGTTGAATAACTTCTTAAACGGAAGAGATATATCAATTAGCACCTATACAGCATTCAGACACTATAAAATTCCTGCTATGGTGGGAATTACGCATCGGAATTCCATTTGACATAGGAATTACAGCCATCTTCACAAAAAATTTCCGATTCCGGTTTTGAGGAAACTGTCAGTCAGAATTTCATGAAATTTTTTCCTGTTAATCTCTAATGGAATATCCAGTGCAGAAAGGAGCCTAGTGGCAATAGGGTGAATAGTTATGGAGAGAAAAAAGTTCAAAATCTGAGCAAACCGAAATTTCGAGGGGTGATGTCATGGAAAACCATGATTGAACAGTCAGATTTTGATGTCCTTACAGGAATTGGTAGTGCTACCAGGGTCTAGTGTCTATGCAAAAGTATGGCATCTCAGGTCCAATACTTTTGCTGCCACAGGGCCTCAAAAGTCCAACATTTGATGGGCTGTATCTCCCTTAATATTGGTCCTAGAAACAAACCAGGGACATTTCTGGAAAGCTCAGAATGTCAGCTTTCCAGTGGTATAGAAATAGCATATCCTGTGTGACGTCCGGTTTAGAATCGCGGTAGACATTGAAAATTTTATGTAATTTTTTGCCCTGTCAAAACCTATTTTTCCCAAAAAAACTATGAAGTTCTTCATGGATGTTCATGTTTATTTTTTTTAGTGGTACCCATTGTGGCCCTGCATAATGTGTCCAAAGGAAATTTTTCTACTTCAAATACTTTTTCCTTAAGAATTTTTTTCATTTCAAAATTCAAATGTACATTGCTCAGCTTCTACTTATTCAAATGTCATGAAATTAACACCAAAAAAATGCGTAAAATTATGCCCTTATATGAGCTCCAAGGGCAAATGCCTCTTGCTAATAGCCAATTTTACATATCACATTTTATATTTTCAATTATTACTCATTAAGTATTCATTAAAATCAATTAAAACTAATTTGACATATTGCTAATTTTTTGCTCTATTTTTCCATGTAAGCACATGTTCCTATCATGAAATTTTTTATCCTATTTTAAACTCTTCCAATAATGTTTCAAATCACTTAAAATTGATATGATATGTTGCTTATTTGTTGCCCTATTGTTTGCAAATAGCCTCATATTTTTTCCATTACATTTATAATTAAATTATGACTCATGAAATAATGCTTCAAATCACTTGAAACTTCTGTGACATACTGCTGTCTCTTTGCCCTATGTGTGTATAAAAGCACATCTTCCTAGCTCTTATGGTTTGTCCGTAACAAGTCATTAGGGTTAGGGTTTCATCAAAGTACTGCTTTCAGGGTGGTACCATCGCCAATAAAACGCCTGGCACCATGCCAAGTGACATGTGAATGTGTATGCCTGTTTGTGCAGCTCCATGGACTATTGCAGAGAAGGGCAAAGCAGCAGTTTCGCTCATGGACAACCTAAACACACTATTAAGCAATGGAAAGGAAAGGAATACAAGCAACTAGAATATCAGGGCAGGGAAGGGATTGGAAGGAAGGGAAGGGATAGGAAGGGAAGGGAAGTTCTTCCTTTAAATTGCTGTGCAATTTAGTATACTAGTTATTATTATTATTATTATTATTATTTTTCTACGGCCCTCAAAAAAAAATTTTGAAATGCAGATTATGAGAACAGTGATCAAATTAAAGCAAAATGGACAGAACCTCCTTACAGATTGACAGAAACACTATTATCAGAGGTAATTACATGGTGAAATTACTGCTCAGTGAAGCGTAATTCCATAAATAAAAATTTATATTGTATTCACCGTTTCTCAGAAACTAAGACAGATAAAGACATGGGATTTTTTTTCAAAATAACTCAGACACTTATCCAGTGCAGAAAGGAGCCTAAAGGAATTCCGTTGAAGAAATTCCAAGTTATGAATTTTTGTGCAAAACGGAATTCCCAAAAATGACATTCCAACCTCCAGAAAACATAGAAGGAATACTCAGATCAAGCTGAATTTATATATGCATGCAGCCATACCCTAGTCTAACAATCTCACAAAATTTCGTTGTCATCGCGTAAGCGGTATCGGCGCTATGGCCGCACAAAAACTCATTTTTCAATCGCTGATATCTCGGTTGCTATTAAAGCTACAGAAAAATTAAAAATACCATCAGAAAGTTCAGTTTCTCCTCTTTCAGATGATAAATAGCATTTTACTTTTTAAGGAAGTTTTTATATCTCGCGTAAGACATTGAAAATTTCATGTCTGTTTTTGGGCTCATCAAAACTTTTGGGCCCAAAAAAACTATGAAGGTCTTCATGGATGTTCCTGAATATTTTTTTAGAGGTACCCACTATGGGCCTGCATAATGTCTCCAGAGGAAAAATTTCTACTTCAAGTACTTTTTCCTTGAGAATTTTTTGAATTTCAAAATTGTAATGTAAATTTCTCAGCTTCTACTCATTCAAATTTCATGAAATTAACACCAAAAGATGCGTAAAATTATTACCTTCACTATCCTATGAGGGCATTCACCTATTACTAATAGCCAATTTTACACTTATCATTTTGTATATCCACATATAACTAATAAATTACTCATTCAATTTAGTTAAAAGTCACACGGCATAATGCTAATTTTTCCCTCTATTTTTCCATTTAACCACAGCTCCATGACTCTTATGGTTTGCCTGCAACAACCCATTAGGGTTAGGGTTAGGCCTCAGTCAAAATGTATTGCAGTGAGGGTGGTAACATTGCTGACAACACACCTGGCTGCATGCTAAGCGCTATATGAGTCAGTATGTGCAAATCTACACTGCCAAGGACCAGATTACAACCAAAACTGGCTAGGGAATGGAATGGAAGGGAATGGAAGGGAAGGGCCTGGAAGGGCAGGGAATGGAAAGAAAGGGAATGTAAGAGCATGGAGTGGAAGCAAAGGGAATGGAAGGTCAGGGAATGGAAGGCAAGGAGAGGGGAGGGTAAATAGGGAGGGAATACGGGGGAGGGGAATTCATATCTTAAAATTGCTGTGCAATTTTAATTATTCTCTAGTTATTCTTATTCTTATTATTAAGAATTTACCTATGGTAAATTCTATTTGTTTTTGTTAATATTATTATTATTATTCTTATTCTCTCAAAATGGTCCTACGTTCACAAAAAATTGTCAAAAGGTAGGTCAGTTGTTGGGTATTACGTAATTGGGTCATTTGATGTCATTTTCACAGTTGTCTTTTTCACAGAGCCGTTCAAAGTCGAAAATTAGTAAACTTTAAAGGCTTATAACTCAAAAAGTATTTGAGATAAACAGAAAGGATAAAAAATCCTGTGACAAAAAGTTGTTGTCAATGTATTGGTAGAAGTGATATGACAATTGGTCTAGCGGGTAAAGGGCTATTGCACTTGAGCAGTTTTCAGTGTTGCGCAGGTTTCTCAAGTTAGATAATAGATAGAAACATGGTGATGGTGGCTAAAGTTAGCCAGTATCTGGGGCCAGTGCTGATTCAACAAATGGTTGAAGTCAGGGAAAGATGTTTAGAAAAAAGGCAATTTTTCAAAATCGTGGGTTCAAAATTTAGGTGGAATTGTGAAATCTCCATGAAGGAGTAGTCTGAGGTCATCAAAATGTATAATGAACTACCCTTAACTTTTCCCAGAAACACTATATTGACCAAACATTTGACCTATAGGTGATATTTGAAGGTGATATGAGCCATCAAAGTCAAAAAAGTTGAATTTTTCAAAAATTCTGAAAATTATTTTTTTTTTCCACAATCCTCTTAACAGTCTGAGGTATACTGGTCACTAATATGGTTATCAAAAGCCCCCTATTAGAATTGTTTCATATCCTCAACTTAATTTGTAAAAAAATTGAGAAAAGTGGCACTTCACAACTTACATGACATTTTGCATAATAATTTAATTTGAATGGGAAATATTACTCCTACAGCTTTCTGTAAATTAATTGAAACCCAAAATGACATACTGGCAATCACATGAGCACATAAAATTTGACAAGTAGTCTCATTCATCATGGTCAAATTTGAGGTCAAAGATGAAATGAAAATTGACCATTTTCAGAGATGATTTTTTTCAACTCAGAAGGAATGTCTCAATTTTCTTAATTTTAAAGGACAATGTGAACTGAATTGTTGTGGTCAATTTTGGTAAACAACAAGTCTGTAGCTACAGCCATCTCTGAGCAGTAAAGGTCAAAAGGTCAAAAAATGACCAAATGGTCAGCAAAAAAATTCATTTTCACATGATGCAGGTGACACCATTTCACACTCCAAAGCAGGCTGGCCGCATATATTAGCATACATTAACTATATATGAAAAGCTGTTCTGGCCATTTCAGGTGACGGGGCCAGTGTATGCTACTGACTAATGTTTATATACATGTTAAAGTCTCAAATGAACGAGTGCAGTTGGGGATAGGAGTTGTAGTCAGGACCCTGAGTCAGGTCTCTGAGTCAGGTCTCTGAGTCATTTCCCTGAGTCAGGTCTGTGAGTCAGGTCTGTGAGTCAGGTCTGTGAGTCAGAAAACTGAGTCAGGTCTGTGAGTCAGGTCCCCGAGTCAGGACTCTTGGGTCAGGACTCTGAGGCAGGACTCTGAGTCAGAATCTGAGTCAGACATCTGAGTCAGGACTCGGAGTCAGGACTCTGAGTCAGGCATCTGAGGCAGGACTCTGAGGCCGGACTTGGAGGCAGGGCTCAGAGTCAGGACTCGGAGTCAGGCCTCAGAGTCAGGGATCTCAGTCAGGGATCTGAGGCAGGACTCTGAGTCAGGACTCTGAGTCAGGCATCTGAGTCAGGTCTCGGAGTCAGGCATCGAGTCAGGACTCGGAGTCAGGACTCTGAGTCAGGCATCTGAGGCAGGCTTCTGAGTCAGGACTCTGAGTCAGGACTCTGAGTCAGGCCTTTGAGTCAGGACTCTGCCAGGACTGTGAGTCAGGACTGTGAGTCAGGAATATGAGTCAGGACTCTGAGTCAGGACTCTGAGTCACGACTCTTAGTCAGGCCGCTGATTCAGGATGCTGAGTCAGGACTCTGAGTCAGGACTCTGAGTCAGGTCTCTGCGTCAGGACTCTGCGTCAGGACTCTGCGTCAGGACTCTGCGTCATGATTCTGAGTCAGGACCCTGAGTCAGGCCTGTCAGTCAGGACTCTGAGTCTGGACTCGGAGTCAGCACTCTCAGTCAGGACCATGTGTCAGTACTCTGCATCAGGACTCTGAGTCAGGACTCTGAGTCAGGACTCTGCATCAGGTCTCTGCATCAGGACTCTGAGTCAGGACTCTGAGTCAGGACTCTGAGTCAGGACTTGAGTCAGGACTGTGAGCCAGGACTGTGAGTCAGGACTGTGAGTCAGGAATATGAGTCAGGACTCTGAGTCAGGACTCTGAGTCACGACTCTTAGTCAGGCCGCTGAGTCAGGATGCTGAGTCAGGACGCTGAGTCAGGCCGCTGAGTCCGGACTCTGCGTCAGGACTCTGAGCCAGGACTCTGAGTCAGGTCTCTGAGTCAGGCCTGTGAGTCAGGACTCTGAGTCAGGACTCAGAGTCAGCACTCTGAGTCAGGACTCTGAGTCAGGACTCTGCGTCAAGGCTCTGAGTCAGGACTGTGAGTCAGGACTCTGCATCAGGACTCTGAGTCAGGACTCTGAGTCAGGACGCTGAGTCAGGACTCAGAGTCAGGACTTTGAGTCAGGACTGTGAGCCAAGACTGTGAGTCAGGACTGTGCATCAGGAATATGAGTCAGGACTCTGAGTCAGGACTGTGAGTCAGGAATAAGAGTCAGGCCTCTGAGTCAGGGCTCTGAGTCAGGACTCTGAGTCAGGCCTTTGAGTCAGGACTCTGAGGCAGGACTCTGAGTCAGGACTCTGAGTCAGGACTCTGAGTCAGGTCTCTGAGTCAGGACTCTGAGTCAGGACTCTGAGTCAGGACTCTGAGTCAGGACTCTGAGTCAGGACTCTGAGTCAGGACTCTGAGTCAGGACTCTGAGTCAGGACTCTGAGTCAGGACTCTGAGTCAGGACTCTGAGTCAGGACTCTGAGTCAGGAGTCTGAGTCAGGACTCTGAGTCAGGACTCTGAGTCAGGACTCTGAGTCAGGACTCTGAGTCAGGACTCTGAGTCAGGACTCTAAGTTGCAGGCATGGTGAGGAAACAGAGTCCGCATGTGTTTTCTTAGTCCGTCGGTTGCATCCATCTGTCCATTGGTCTGTCCAGTTACAGGCAAACTTTAGTTGAAAGTAAAGGTAAATTCTTTGTAATTGTCCCTGATGACAATTACCGTTTTCTCTAGTTCTTATTTATTATTCAGCTCAGGAGAAACTGCGATTACTTCAAAACTATTACAGATATTGGTTTACAAGTGGAGGGCAATGTGTGACTCCATTGCGCTACTACTCTACACGAAATTTCATGATCAAATTTCAAGACACTTATGAGTTATGAGGAAAATACAAAAAAAATTTCCGGCGCAGGTTTCTGAGAACCTAAGCATAACTGAGAGCTGTTGATTTTTTCTAAGATACCTTGACAAAGTTTCCAGTGCAGAAAGGCGTCTCGTGGAGATTTCATGAACACATTTCAAGATATGATTTTTTGAAAAATAGACATCCCGAAAACTGACCAAAATTTTTCTGAAAAACAGGGAAGGAATGCTCGTAGAGAGCTGAAAATAGGTGAACATACAGATGTACCACAGTATACAAATTTCACAAAGTTACGGACCGCTCGGACCAACGGTCTTGGCGCTACGGACATCCAAAAACGCAATTTTCAAGGGGCCATATCTCGGTCCCTATTTAAGCTACAACAAAGTGTTACATATCACAAGAAAGGCCTGTTTGTCAGCTTTCCATGATGTATAGCATGATGGTGTCAGACGCGCGGCGTAGAATCGCGTCGTCAAACATTGAAAATTTTATGTCACTTTTTGCGCCTACAAAAATGTTTTAGGCTAAAAAGTCAATGAAGTGCTATATGGATGTCCATGAATAATTTTTTTGGGATGCCTAGTGCACGTCTCCATACTGTCCCCAAAGATCAATTATCTACAACAAATAGTTTTTCTAGAGAATTTTTTTAATTTCAAAATTGAAATGTACATTGCTCAGCTTCTGGTTGTTCAAATTTCATGAAATTAATACCGAAAGATGCGTAAAATTATGGCCTTTACTGTCCTTCAAGGGAATATACTTCTCCTGAATAGCCAATTTCAAATAAATGATTTTATATATTCAATTATAACTCATGAACTATTGTTTCAGATCACTTAAAACTGAATGTACATGTTGCTAATTTTTTGCCCTATTTTGTGGTATATGGGCATCCTCCTATCTCCAATACCTTGCTGGTAAAATAGAGCTAAAAAAATAATTCACAGATGCATGTTAGTCAGCCGTTGGGTATATACTGTCTCACTGCCACCTTTCCCAGCAGCTGACCTTGTGCCTGCCACGACATTTCATAGGCATATGCACCAGCAAGATTACACGTTCATACATGGTATGAAGAATTCATCATGACGGCCATGAACTGGAAGGAGGGAGTAAGCAGGGCAGGGGAGACAAGGGGGGGCGCGGGGGATTATCCGATATTGCCGTACGGCAATATCAGTTATACTAGTTATTATTCTTATTATTCAGCTCAGAAAAACTGCGATTACTTCAAAACTATTACAGATACTACGTTACAAGTCAAGGGCAATATGCAACTCCATTGCGTGCTACTTCACACGAAATTCATGATCAAATTTCATGACACTTATGAGTTATGAGGAAAATATAAAAAAATTTCCGGCGCAGGTTTCTGAGAACCTAAGCATAACTGAGACCTGTCGATTTTTTCTAAGATACCTTGACTAAGTCTCCAGGTCTGAAAGGCGTCTTATGAAGATTTCATGAATACATTTCAAGATATGATTTTTTAAAAATTAAACATCCCGAAAATTGACTGAAATTTTTTAGAAAAACAGGGAAGGAATACTTGTAGAAAGCTGAAAATGAGTATACTTACAGACCTACCCTAGTGTACCAACTTCCAAAGGTACGGACCGCTCGGACAAACGGTCTTGGAGCTACGGACGCACAAAAACTCAAACTTCAAGTGGCCATATCTCGGTCCCTATCGCAGCTACAGACTAGTTTCACATATCACAAGAAAGGTCTGTTTCTCAGCTTTCCAATGATGTATAGCATTACAGTGTCAGACGCGCGGCGTAGAACCGCGTCAGACATTGAAAGATTTATGTCATTTTTTGGGCCTATCAAAACGTTTTCCCTCAAAAAGTGTATGAAGAACTTCATGGATGTTCATCAATAATTTATGCGGGCTACCCAGGTTGGGCCTCCATATTGTGCCAAAAGGAAATTTGCCTAAATCAAATACTTTTTCCTAGAGAATTTTTTTAATTTCAAAATTGAAAGTAAATTGCTCTGGTTATAATCGTTCAAATCTCATGAAATTAACACCAAAAAATGTGTTAAATTACGCCCTCTAGCAAGCTACAGGGATATCTTCCTCTTACCTTTAACCAATTTTACATATAACATTTTATATATTCAATTATAACTCATTCATTATTTATCAAAATCAATTAAAACTGATTCGTCATGTTCCTAATTTTTTCCTCTATTTTTGTATGTAAGCACAGCTCCATAACCTGCATGGTTTGTCTACAATAACCCATTAGGGTTAGGGTTTCACCTACCATTCACTGGAAATGTATTGCTTTGAGGGTGGTACGCTGGGCACAACACAGGTCTCCATGCCAAGCGATGTCTCATTTCAATATATGAGCCTCTTCAAGAATTCATCATGAAGGCCATGAACTGGTTGAAGGGAGTAAGCAGGGCAAGGGAGACAGGGGGGGCGCGGGGGATTATCCGATATTGCCGTACGGCAATATCAGTTATACTAGTTATAATCCCCCGCCGCTTGCGGGGGATTATATTGATATTGTTCGTTTTATTATTATTATTATTATTATATTATTATTATTATTCTTATTATTATTATTCTTATTCAGCTCAGAAAAACTGCGATTACTTCAAAAGTATTACAGATACTGTTCTGCAAGTCAAGGGTAATATGCAACTCATTGCGTGCTACTTCATACGAAATTTCATGATCAAATTTCATGATGCTTATAAGTTATGAGGAAAATATAAAAACAAATTTCCGGCGCAGGTTTCTGAGAACCTAAGCATAACTGAGACCTGTTGATTTTTTGTAAGATACCTTGACAAAGTCTCCAGTGCAGAAAGGCGTCTCGTGGAGATTTCATGAACACATTTCAAGATATGATTTTTTGAAAATTGGATATCCCGAAAACTGACCAAAATTTTTTTGAAAAACAGGGAAGGAATGCTCTTAGAGAGCTGAAAAATGGTGAACATACAGATGTACCACAGTGTACCAACTTCACAAAATTACGGACCGCTCGGACCAACGGTCTTGGCGCTACGGACGTCCAAAAATGCAATTTTCAAGTGGCCATATCTCGGTCCCTATCGCAGCTACAACAAAGTTTGACATATCACAGAAAAGGTCTGTTTGTCAGCTTTCCAATGGTGTATAGCATTATAGTGTCAGACGCGTAGCGTAGAATCGCGTCAGACATTGAAAATTTCATGTCACTTTTTGCGCCTTTCAAAACATTTTTGGCTAAAAAATCTATGAAGTTCTTCTTGGATGTCCGTGAATATTTTTTTCTATATACCTTTGATAGGCCTACATACTGTCCTCAAAGGAAATTTGCCTACATCAAATGGTTTTTCCTAGAGAATTTTTTTAAATTCAAATTTCAACTTAAGATTGCTCAGCTTCTAACGATCAAATCTTACGAAATTAACGCTAAAAGATTTGTAAAATTATGGCCTTATCAGTTCTCTAAGGGCATGGACCTGATTCTAACAACCTATTTTACATGTATGATTTCATATATTCAATTATAGCTACTAAGTGCATGTTCAAATCAGTTAAAACTCAAATGACATGTTCCTAATTTTTGCCCAATTTTTTCGATGTAGACACAAACCTCGCAACTCTTATGGCTTGCCTGCAACAGGCCATAAGGGTTAGGGTTAGGGTTTACTCAATATGCATTGCTTGCAGGGTGATATGCTTGACCACAACAGGTGTGTCTGGCTGCCTCGACTTTTGATAGGCATATGCACCAACAACATTACTACATTCATACATGGTTTTAAGAATTCATCATGAAGGACAGGAACTGGAAAGAGGGAGTATGCAGGGAAGGGGAGACAGGGGGGCGCGGGGGATTATCCGATATTGCCGTACGGCAATATCAGTTATACTAGTTATTCTTATTATTATTATAATCCCCGCCGCCTTGCGGGGGATTATATTGATATTGTTCGTTTTATTATTATTATAATCCCCCCGCCGCTAGCGGGGGATTATATTGATATTGTTCGTTTTATTATAATCCCCCGCCGCTTGCGGGGGATTATATTGATATTGTTCGTTTTATTATTATTCTTATTCTTATTATTATTATTATTCAGCTCAGGAAAACTGCGATTACTTCAAAACTATTAGAGATATTGGTTTACAAGTGAGGGTAATATGCAACTCCATTGCGCGCTACTGCTTACGAAATTTCATGATCAAATTTCATGACACTTATGAGTTATGAGCA
The DNA here is from genome assembly GCA_026936325.1 of Platynereis dumerilii. Classification (NCBI taxonomy): domain Eukaryota; kingdom Metazoa; phylum Annelida; class Polychaeta; order Phyllodocida; family Nereididae; genus Platynereis; species Platynereis dumerilii. The sequence continues at coordinate 1,720,898 of JAPTHN010000077.1, forward strand.
AAA